>JAHUYU010002510.1:0-21069 GCA_030439765.1 Tripidium arundinaceum
TTGGAAAGTTGTGGAATGTCAAATTCCAAGCCAAATAGACTACTCCATTAAGTAGATTCTAATTCCTCCAAAATGAAAGGATCCAAACGGCCCTAAATGTAATCAAGGGGGAAATCTGGATTCTGACCTGTAGGAGTCAGCGTCACGGTTATATTCACATAGAATGTATTCCTTCAAGCTCTCCTTATCCATGCAAACCTGAAAAACAATAAACCGTTTGACCCTGTGTTTCAGTATAAGAGGATGGAAGCACAGAGAGATGAGAGAGAAGCAAAGAGAATTGAAGAATCTAATAGCACGCGACAGGGAAGCATTCATTCGGCGGGCAGCATGATTTGGATTCGGTGCCATTGAAACGTGTAAAAATGGGAATGGACCAGCGCGATGCTACCTGACCTCGATTCAGACGAACCCATACGCAGTACAGGCGCGAAGGCAAGAAACGCGCATTTCTTGACGAACACAGTGCAAAATGGCAGGGCCAACAAACCCACGCCCGGCGGAGCATCCAATCCCCGCGAGCGATTCGAGACGAAGAAAGCAAATGCGCTGACGCAGTTTAATCCCTATCCGAACCTGAGGACGTAGAGGCCCGAACCGGGACGGTGGCGGAGGGATACCTGGAGCGGGAGGTCGACCTGGGAGAGGAGGTCGAGGGAGTGGTCGGGGAGGAGGGAGAGCAGCGCGTTGAGCGCCGTCTCCGCGCTCCGCGGTGGCATCCGCCGCATCAGATCCATCGCCGCCTCCATGCGAACGGCTCCCTGCTCGCCGTATTCTTTCTTCCTGCCCACCACCACCACCCTCCTCTCGTAGATCCCTCGTTTCTTCTCTTGTCCTCCTCCTGCTGCTGCTGCTGCTACGACGTCGTCGTCTTCCTCTCCACTCGCTTCGGCTCCGTTGCTTTCGTCCTAATTCAGCTGGTCGTCCCTCGAGCTGCTGCTCCTGTGGCTCTCCGATGTTCTTTCCATTTCAGTCTCTTTTGTTAAATTTCTTTGCCCTCTCTTTTGTTATTTTTTTTTTGGTTACGAAACTGAGCTTGTATCATGTCTACACAAGTACATCACTCAAATTTGAGCTCTTTTTGACGCGAATTTGTAGCTTATTCTTTTAAAAAATCAAACAAATGGTTGATGGTAGGGCTACCATCTCGTATTCCTATAGTCCTATCTTAAACCGTCAAAAAAATTTGCAGTCTGGTGATATGGCATATGAGCAGCAAACAGAGATTTAACAAAAGAGACTGAAATGGAAAGAACATCGGAGCTAGTGACGGCAAAGAAATTTAACAAAAGAGAGGGCAAAGAAATTTAACAAAAGAGACTGAAATGGAAAGAACATCGGAGAGCCACAGGAGCAGCAGCTCGAGGGACGACCAGCTGAATTAGGACGAAAGCAACGGAGCCGAAGCGAGTGGAGAGGAAGACGACGACGTCGTAGCAGCAGCAGCAGCAGGAGGAGGACAAGAGAAGAAACGAGGGATCTACGAGAGGAGGGTGGTGGTGGTGGGCAGGAAGAAAGAATACGGCGAGCAGGGAGCCGTTCGCATGGAGGCGGCGATGGATCTGATGCGGCGGATGCCACCGCGGAGCGCGGAGACGGCGCTCAACGCGCTGCTCTCCCTCCTCCCCGACCACTCCCTCGACCTCCTCTCCCAGGTCGACCTCCCGCTCCAGGTATCCCTCCGCCACCGTCCCGGTTCGGGCCTCTACGTCCTCAGGTTCGGATAGGGATTAAACTGCGTCAGCGCATTTGCTTTCTTCGTCTCGAATCGCTCGCGGGGATTGGATGCTCCGCCGGGCGTGGGTTTGTTGGCCCTGCCATTTTGCACTGTGTTCGTCAAGAAATGCGCGTTTCTTGCCTTCGCGCCTGTACTGCGTATGGGTTCGTCTGAATCGAGGTCAGGTAGCATCGCGCTGGTCCATTCCCATTTTTACACGTTTCAATGGCACCGAATCCAAATCATGCTGCCCGCCGAATGAATGCTTCCCTGTCGCGTGCTATTAGATTCTTCAATTCTCTTTGCTTCTCTCTCATCTCTCTGTGCTTCCATCCTCTTATACTGAAACACAGGGTCAAACGGTTTATTGTTTTTCAGGTTTGCATGGATAAGGAGAGCTTGAAGGAATACATTCTATGTGAATATAACCGTGACGCTGACTCCTACAGGTCAGAATCCAGATTTCCCCCTTGATTACATTTAGGGCCGTTTGGATCCTTTCATTTTGGAGGAATTAGAATCTACTTAATGGAGTAGTCTATTTGGCTTGGAATTTGACATTCCACAACTTTCCAAAGTTCAGATGTAAGCTTATAAATTCATAGGGTGGGAGATTTTATAGATCACCATGCTATGTTTTACTCTGCAACTTATAGCATACTCTTCGGCTCGCTCGCTTACAGTAGAAATGCAGCACATAAGTATCTCCCACATAGTAGTATATAAATATATTCCGCATACAACCATATTAGCTTAATTGATCTGTACCTAAATTATTATTATTAGAATATATTTCAATTCCAAGGATCCAAACAGGGCCTTACATTTTATTCATGTTCTTGTTCTCCATTAGCATTGGAAGGTTGGGGGCAGTAGTTGTTAGACTGGACTATCTTTATTTTGTAGCGCATGTTGCAAAAAGGCTCATTGCAGTGCCTGATCTGAATGAGTAAACATGACCCCACGACAGAACCTGCCGTCTAATTGATCCAGACAAGTTGAAGGTTCCAGACTGCTTGTTGTCTGTTGTCAATGAGAGCATCACAGTGCTGTTCAAGCAGTAATGTGCCGCTCCTTCTTCTTCAGGACCAACCTATTAACATCAAACAAGTGTTTAACTGTTACACCAAAACTTAACAAAACAGCAACACCAGGAGACAGGAAATGAGCCAAAAAAAAAACTATTTGGCAGCAAAGGTTAACATGAGGAAAACAGATAGACTAATAATTGGTTATTCATAAGCAAGGCTTCCATAAGTCACCTGAATAACATGAATAGCATCCCATGAACCAATCTGCATGTACCCTCTTTTTCCTTGTCCGTCTGAAACAACCAATAAGAAATTCAAGTAAAATGAGGTTTAACCGGTCTAATTTAAAAGCTATATCACTTCAGGCATTTGTGTAGACCTTTCTTAATTAAGAAGCATGCGATAAACCCATTATCTTCATCCTCCCAAATGTAAACAGATGAGATGCCACCTTCATAGTACCTAATAGTTAACGGGAGATCTTGTTACTTGTTTTATATCCACATGTAGATATCATCAAAAAGAATAAAAGATACTAAACTAACGATCATGCGATCATGCTGATCATAGACTTCTTTCATATTGCATTTACTTAGCACTGCTGCTTTAAGGAGACAGCAACATGTAACATGAATCTTACTGGTCACGATACACTGAGAAAACTTCATTTGCCTCAACCTCAAGATTCCTCATCTCTTGAGAAGGAACTGTCCCGTCTTCCAAAGGGGGATCATATTTGTTTGACCAAGGAGATCTGCAAATCGACCACACAGTCAGCAAATGACAAAACAAAAGAGACCCGCAAGATTTGAAGTTTGCCCAACCACCCAACTGAATCAGAGTCATCGTTTTATGCTGATATAAATACTGAATCAGACTCATTAAAGCATCCATGGATCTGGCCCTGCACACTAATTTTATTGATTGGGAATGCCAGACAGCTTTAGGTCTGAAATAAGGGATTCCTTCAAAAAGGATTTAAAGTTCTGTCGTGGGGGTCATGTTTACTCATTCAGATCAGGCACTGCAATGAGCCTTTTTGCAACATGCGCTACAAAATAAAGATAGTCCAGTCTAACAACTACTGCCCCCAACCTTCCAATGCTAATGGAGAACAAGAACATGAATAAAATGTAAGGCCCTGTTTGGATCCTTGGAATTGAAATATATTCTAATAATAATAATTTAGGTACAGATCAATTAAGCTAATATGGTTGTATGCGGAATATATTTATATACTACTATGTGGGAGATACTTATGTGCTGCATTTCTACTGTAAGCGAGCGAGCCGAAGAGTATGCTATAAGTTGCAGAGTAAAACATAGCATGGTGATCTATAAAATCTCCCACCCTATGAATTTATAAGCTTACATCTGAACTTTGGAAAGTTGTGGAATGTCAAATTCCAAGCCAAATAGACTACTCCATTAAGTAGATTCTAATTCCTCCAAAATGAAAGGATCCAAACGGCCCTAAATGTAATCAAGGGGGAAATCTGGATTCTGACCTGTAGGAGTCAGCGTCACGGTTATATTCACATAGAATGTATTCCTTCAAGCTCTCCTTATCCATGCAAACCTGAAAAACAATAAACCGTTTGACCCTGTGTTTCAGTATAAGAGGATGGAAGCACAGAGAGATGAGAGAGAAGCAAAGAGAATTGAAGAATCTAATAGCACGCGACAGGGAAGCATTCATTCGGCGGGCAGCATGATTTGGATTCGGTGCCATTGAAACGTGTAAAAATGGGAATGGACCAGCGCGATGCTACCTGACCTCGATTCAGACGAACCCATACGCAGTACAGGCGCGAAGGCAATATGAAAGAAGTCTATGATCAGCATGATCGCATGATCGTTAGTTTAGTATCTTTTATTCTTTTTGATGATATCTACATGTGGATATAAAACAAGTAACAAGATCTCCCGTTAACTATTAGGTACTATGAAGGTGGCATCTCATCTGTTTACATTTGGGAGGATGAAGATAATGGGTTTATCGCATGCTTCTTAATTAAGAAAGGTCTACACAAATGCCTGAAGTGATATAGCTTTTAAATTAGACCGGTTAAACCTCATTTTACTTGAATTTCTTATTGGTTGTTTCAGACGGACAAGGAAAAAGAGGGTACATGCAGATTGGTTCATGGGATGCTATTCATGTTATTCAGGTGACTTATGGAAGCCTTGCTTATGAATAACCAATTATTAGTCTATCTGTTTTCCTCATGTTAACCTTTGCTGCCAAATAGTTTTTTTTTTGGCTCATTTCCTGTCTCCTGGTGTTGCTGTTTTGTTAAGTTTTGGTGTAACAGTTAAACACTTGTTTGATGTTAATAGGTTGGTCCTGAAGAAGAAGGAGCGGCACATTACTGCTTGAACAGCACTGTGATGCTCTCATTGACAACAGACAACAAGCAGTCTGGAACCTTCAACTTGTCTGGATCAATTAGACGGCAGGTTCTGTCGTGGGGTCATGTTTACTCATTCAGATCAGGCACTGCAATGAGCCTTTTTGCAACATGCGCTACAAAATAAAGATAGTCCAGTCTAACAACTACTGCCCCCAACCTTCCAATGCTAATGGAGAACAAGAACATGAATAAAATGTAAGGCCCTGTTTGGATCCTTGGAATTGAAATATATTCTAATAATAATAATTTAGGTACAGATCAATTAAGCTAATATGGTTGTATGCGGAATATATTTATATACTACTATGTGGGAGATACTTATGTGCTGCATTTCTACTGTAAGCGAGCGAGCCGAAGAGTATGCTATAAGTTGCAGAGTAAAACATAGCATGGTGATCTATAAAATCTCCCACCCTATGAATTTATAAGCTTACATCTGAACTTTGGAAAGTTGTGGAATGTCAAATTCCAAGCCAAATAGACTACTCCATTAAGTAGATTCTAATTCCTCCAAAATGAAAGGATCCAAACGGCCCTAAATGTAATCAAGGGGGAAATCTGGATTCTGACCTGTAGGAGTCAGCGTCACGGTTATATTCACATAGAATGTATTCCTTCAAGCTCTCCTTATCCATGCAAACCTGAAAAACAATAAACCGTTTGACCCTGTGTTTCAGTATAAGAGGATGGAAGCACAGAGAGATGAGAGAGAAGCAAAGAGAATTGAAGAATCTAATAGCACGCGACAGGGAAGCATTCATTCGGCGGGCAGCATGATTTGGATTCGGTGCCATTGAAACGTGTAAAAATGGGAATGGACCAGCGCGATGCTACCTGACCTCGATTCAGACGAACCCATACGCAGTACAGGCGCGAAGGCAAGAAACGCGCATTTCTTGACGAACACAGTGCAAAATGGCAGGGCCAACAAACCCACGCCCGGCGGAGCATCCAATCCCCGCGAGCGATTCGAGACGAAGAAAGCAAATGCGCTGACGCAGTTTAATCCCTATCCGAACCTGAGGACGTAGAGGCCCGAACCGGGACGGTGGCGGAGGGATACCTGGAGCGGGAGGTCGACCTGGGAGAGGAGGTCGAGGGAGTGGTCGGGGAGGAGGGAGAGCAGCGCGTTGAGCGCCGTCTCCGCGCTCCGCGGTGGCATCCGCCGCATCAGATCCATCGCCGCCTCCATGCGAACGGCTCCCTGCTCGCCGTATTCTTTCTTCCTGCCCACCACCACCACCCTCCTCTCGTAGATCCCTCGTTTCTTCTCTTGTCCTCCTCCTGCTGCTGCTGCTGCTACGACGTCGTCGTCTTCCTCTCCACTCGCTTCGGCTCCGTTGCTTTCGTCCTAATTCAGCTGGTCGTCCCTCGAGCTGCTGCTCCTGTGGCTCTCCGATGTTCTTTCCATTTCAGTCTCTTTTGTTAAATTTCTTTGCCCTCTCTTTTGTTAAATTTCTTTGCCGTCACTAGCTCCGATGTTCTTTCCATTTCAGTCTCTTTTGTTAAATCTCTGTTTGCTGCTCATATGCCATATCACCAGACTGCAAATTTTTTTGACGGTTTAAGATAGGACTATAGGAATACGAGATGGTAGCCCTACCATCAACCATTTGTTTGATTTTTTTAAAAGAATAAGCTACAAATTCGCGTCAAAAAGAGCTCAAATTTGAGTGATGTACTTGTGTAGACATGATACAAGCTCAGTTTCGTAACCAAAAAAAAAATAACAAACTACTTTGATAATGTCATAGAAATACTTGGACAATGTAATCAGAATGTATGTAGTACAACATAAGTGGCACATAGCTTTATTGGAGAAATCCCCTAAAACTTCATTGATCAAAAAGAGGAATTAAAACATAGTACTTCCTGCCGCTCTGCTGTCATTTCATATGCTGTAAAACTGTGCAGAGTACATAGTTGTTACACCTCACCACAGCACTTCTTCCATTTTTCGATTTGCTGCCCGTGGGATCAAGAAAGGCTCAGCAATCCCGGAGGCCGGAGCACGAGTGGAGTACTAACAGCTAGCATCAACAACCACATGACACCGACCAGCGCAACGCTATCATCTTGAATCGAACGACAGTGACCACAAGGGATGGGATGGGATGCCCCGGAAGCAAGGAAAGGATGGATGGCCACTAGGGAAACCAATGATTCTGACTCAAGTAACGTGCATTCGTTGTAACATAAGAAACGCTGCTTAAATGCGAATGCAAGTAACTAATCCAGCTGGAAATACATAACTCACATGAAATATGTCTTATATATATAGCTTGTCTCATTCATTTAAAAAAGCATACAGGGCTTTGTCACCCGCTCTTTGCAAGGGATGCTTACTACAGTTTTGGTACACCACCATGCGAGAACAACGTTAATGGTTCCTAGACCATTGTACAAAGAATTCAGAAAAAAAAGCACAACGCACTTGCACTATTTTGAAAGACAAATGCACAACATCACAATACCCGAAATGTGGGCCTCCATATATTTTGGTCTGTATATGTTTTAAATTCTAATTGCTGACGACTAGAACAGCTAAGATAGGCAAGCACACTTTTCTAGCACCTCAAAATGGTGAAATCCACTCAGCTCACGTTTCCTGATAGTTTCCATCTCCACATGTTAACAGATCCAATTCTGCCACAACCAAAAGCCTACATGTATGCTCAGATAATTTTACGATTTTATTTCACTCTGGAGCCATGCATTTGTTTTTCCATAAATACTTTGCTACTGTAGGGAGCAATCTCTTTATGCCAGTCTTCGCATTTTAAGCTTGGCAGGTTTATGATGTGCACGGTTTGATGGCAGAATTGGATCTGTTAACATGTGGAGATGGAAACTATCAGGAAACGTGAGCTGAGTGGATTTCACCATTTTGAGGTGCTAGAAAAGTGTGCTTGCCTATCTTAGCTGTTCTAGTCGTCAGCAATTAGAATTTAAAACATATACAGACCAAAATATATGGAGGCCCACATTTCGGGTATTGTGATGTTGTGCATTTGTCTTTCAAAATAGTGCAAGTGCGTTGTGCTTTTTTTTCTGAATTCTTTGTACAATGGTCTAGGAACCATTAACGTTGTTCTCGCATGGTGGTGTACCAAAACTGTAGTAAGCATCCCTTGCAAAGAGCGGGTGACAAAGCCCTGTATGCTTTTTTAAATGAATGAGACAAGCTATATATATAAGACATATTTCATGTGAGTTATGTATTTCCAGCTGGATTAGTTACTTGCATTCGCATTTAAGCAGCGTTTCTTATGTTACAACGAATGCACGTTACTTGAGTCAGAATCATTGGTTTCCCTAGTGGCCATCCATCCTTTCCTTGCTTCCGGGGCATCCCATCCCATCCCTTGTGGTCACTGTCGTTCGATTCAAGATGATAGCGTTGCGCTGGTCGGTGTCATGTGGTTGTTGATGCTAGCTGTTAGTACTCCACTCGTGCTCCGGCCTCCGGGATTGCTGAGCCTTTCTTGATCCCACGGGCAGCAAATCGAAAAATGGAAGAAGTGCTGTGGTGAGGTGTAACAACTATGTACTCTGCACAGTTTTACAGCATATGAAATGACAGCAGAGCGGCAGGAAGTACTATGTTTTAATTCCTCTTTTTGATCAATGAAGTTTTAGGGGATTTCTCCAATAAAGCTATGTGCCACTTATGTTGTACTACATACATTCTGATTACATTGTCCAAGTATTTCTATGACATTATCAAAGTAGTTTGTTATTTTTTTTTTGGTTACGAAACTGAGCTTGTATCATGTCTACACAAGTACATCACTCAAATTTGAGCTCTTTTTGACGCGAATTTGTAGCTTATTCTTTTAAAAAAATCAAACAAATGGTTGATGGTAGGGCTACCATCTCGTATTCCTATAGTCCTATCTTAAACCGTCAAAAAAATTTGCAGTCTGGTGATATGGCATATGAGCAGCAAACAGAGATTTAACAAAAGAGACTGAAATGGAAAGAACATCGGAGCTAGTGACGGCAAAGAAATTTAACAAAAGAGAGGGCAAAGAAATTTAACAAAAGAGACTGAAATGGAAAGAACATCGGAGAGCCACAGGAGCAGCAGCTCGAGGGACGACCAGCTGAATTAGGACGAAAGCAACGGAGCCGAAGCGAGTGGAGAGGAAGACGACGACGTCGTAGCAGCAGCAGCAGCAGGAGGAGGACAAGAGAAGAAACGAGGGATCTACGAGAGGAGGGTGGTGGTGGTGGGCAGGAAGAAAGAATACGGCGAGCAGGGAGCCGTTCGCATGGAGGCGGCGATGGATCTGATGCGGCGGATGCCACCGCGGAGCGCGGAGACGGCGCTCAACGCGCTGCTCTCCCTCCTCCCCGACCACTCCCTCGACCTCCTCTCCCAGGTCGACCTCCCGCTCCAGGTATCCCTCCGCCACCGTCCCGGTTCGGGCCTCTACGTCCTCAGGTTCGGATAGGGATTAAACTGCGTCAGCGCATTTGCTTTCTTCGTCTCGAATCGCTCGCGGGGATTGGATGCTCCGCCGGGCGTGGGTTTGTTGGCCCTGCCATTTTGCACTGTGTTCGTCAAGAAATGCGCGTTTCTTGCCTTCGCGCCTGTACTGCGTATGGGTTCGTCTGAATCGAGGTCAGGTAGCATCGCGCTGGTCCATTCCCATTTTTACACGTTTCAATGGCACCGAATCCAAATCATGCTGCCCGCCGAATGAATGCTTCCCTGTCGCGTGCTATTAGATTCTTCAATTCTCTTTGCTTCTCTCTCATCTCTCTGTGCTTCCATCCTCTTATACTGAAACACAGGGTCAAACGGTTTATTGTTTTTCAGGTTTGCATGGATAAGGAGAGCTTGAAGGAATACATTCTATGTGAATATAACCGTGACGCTGACTCCTACAGGTCAGAATCCAGATTTCCCCCTTGATTACATTTAGGGCCGTTTGGATCCTTTCATTTTGGAGGAATTAGAATCTACTTAATGGAGTAGTCTATTTGGCTTGGAATTTGACATTCCACAACTTTCCAAAGTTCAGATGTAAGCTTATAAATTCATAGGGTGGGAGATTTTATAGATCACCATGCTATGTTTTACTCTGCAACTTATAGCATACTCTTCGGCTCGCTCGCTTACAGTAGAAATGCAGCACATAAGTATCTCCCACATAGTAGTATATAAATATATTCCGCATACAACCATATTAGCTTAATTGATCTGTACCTAAATTATTATTATTAGAATATATTTCAATTCCAAGGATCCAAACAGGGCCTTACATTTTATTCATGTTCTTGTTCTCCATTAGCATTGGAAGGTTGGGGGCAGTAGTTGTTAGACTGGACTATCTTTATTTTGTAGCGCATGTTGCAAAAAGGCTCATTGCAGTGCCTGATCTGAATGAGTAAACATGACCCCACGACAGAACTTTAAATCCTTTTTGAAGGAATCCCTTATTTCAGACCTAAAGCTGTCTGGCATTCCCAATCAATAAAATTAGTGTGCAGGGCCAGATCCATGGATGCTTTAATGAGTCTGATTCAGTATTTATATCAGCATAAAAACGATGACTCTGATTCAGTTGGGTGGTTGGGCAAACTTCAAATCTTGCGGGTCTCTTTTGTTTTGTCATTTGCTGACTGTGTGGTCGATTTGCAGATCTCCTTGGTCAAACAAATATGATCCCCCTTTGGAAGACGGGACAGTTCCTTCTCAAGAGATGAGGAATCTTGAGGTTGAGGCAAATGAAGTTTTCTCAGTGTATCGTGACCAGTAAGATTCATGTTACATGTTGCTGTCTCCTTAAAGCAGCAGTGCTAAGTAAATGCAATATGAAAGAAGTCTATGATCAGCATGATCGCATGATCGTTAGTTTAGTATCTTTTATTCTTTTTGATGATATCTACATGTGGATATAAAACAAGTAACAAGATCTCCCGTTAACTATTAGGTACTATGAAGGTGGCATCTCATCTGTTTACATTTGGGAGGATGAAGATAATGGGTTTATCGCATGCTTCTTAATTAAGAAAGGTCTACACAAATGCCTGAAGTGATATAGCTTTTAAATTAGACCGGTTTTAAACCTCATTTTACTTGAATTTCTTATTGGTTGTTTCAGACGGACAAGGAAAAAGAGGGTACATGCAGATTGGTTCATGGGATGCTATTCATGTTATTCAGGTGACTTATGGAAGCCTTGCTTATGAATAACCAATTATTAGTCTATCTGTTTTCCTCATGTTAACCTTTGCTGCCAAATAGTTTTTTTTTTGGCTCATTTCCTGTCTCCTGGTGTTGCTGTTTTGTTAAGTTTTGGTGTAACAGTTAAACACTTGTTTGATGTTAATAGGTTGGTCCTGAAGAAGAAGGAGCGGCACATTACTGCTTGAACAGCACTGTGATGCTCTCATTGACAACAGACAACAAGCAGTCTGGAACCTTCAACTTGTCTGGATCAATTAGACGGCAGGTTCTGTCTCCCACTTGTTCTCTTCTTAGTCCATCTAGTGTTAAATGTTTTCCATACCATGGGCACCGTTTTGATCAAGGTGTCTTACTTCTAATTAGGGGCACAACTACCTGGCATCCCTATTTTCCACTGCTCTTGTTGTTTATTTAATAGGTCTGAGACTTCGTGCACTTAACAATGCGCACTTTTTTTTTAATTTGGAGGCTAGCTATTATGAACTAACAAAGAAATGTAATACTTCAAAGTTCAAACGAATGAACTGCTAAGTTACTTGCAGTTTAGTAAAGCCTAGAAGGCCAGTAGAAACAAGATAGCATGTGCTAAGCAAAAATAATTAGCAACTTTTCAATTGTTTAGGAACTACCAAACTAGCATATGATAATCTGTTTCTGAACTAAATAAGCATTATGTAGGGCATTACTTCTTTGATTAGAAACCCTACCGTGGTATATAGACAATTGGAAGAAGCTAACGTGACAACTATCTGCTTCTATTTGCAGATGAGTATGACCCTTGCTGTAGCTGATGGACACCTTGTTAATATGGGGAAAATGATAGAAGAAATGGAGGGGAAGCTGAGAAATTCACTGGACCAGGTAACAGTTTTTGCATTGACAATGATTATGGCGAATATGAGATCTTCCAAAGTTGTCGACATCATTTGCAACTTGCCTAGCCGCATGCATAATATCATTCTGTTGGCAGGTTTATTTCGGGAAGACCAGAGAAATGGTTTGCACTCTTCGGCCACCACCAGAAGTGCTTAATATGAGACTACCTCACAGCTGAGCCAGTGCATAGAAGTGTCAATCTTCACTCTAGGCGTGGTCTGTCTGTGCTTCATAGTTAGTTGTCTGTGCATCTGTATCGACATTTGTCGAGGTATCTATCATAGGAGCTTATTATCTTCTGATCTGTTGTGATTAAATGGGAAACATTGAGCGAACCATGGTCAGCTGTATCCGCGAAGTGTTTTGACAGGAGCAAGTGTCTGCAGCAGAACTCAGTTACCAACAAATGAATCTCCATACAACATTCTGTTGTTGGCGTTCTGTATCTTCTGAAGATCGGATGGTGTTGTGGCTGGCCTTGCAATCTGTCAAAGCATTAATATGGTGTTTGGATCGAGTAGCCAACTCATACCGGATAAGGTGATGTATCATGAGTCAATTTTTAAATTTGATGTTCCTCATGCTTATACTAATTAACTTGTGGGGAAATGGAGTGATGCTGGATGAACTTATTCTGTTTCACAAATCAAATAAAAAAAAAGAGGTGTAGGAAGATCATGGACTACCATGTTTCTCAAATCAAACACCTATTTTTTTTTTTAACTGGAGAACAAAGCTGGGCTCAAGATGATTTCTTGCGGACATTCAGTTCCGGTACTGGTCCCAAGGTTTCACAAGTTGTCGATCGAAGCCCGAGCAGCTGGGTGCACTGCTCGGGCATGGATGGGGGGAAAAAAATTCGCTGCATCCCGTCTGTAGAGTCCATCCGCTACAGACGTATCCTCAGCGTGCGACGCGTGGACAGCGACGAATCGGACGCCCGCGAAGAACGGACGCTCGATCGGCTTGGCTTTGTCAACTCTTCGGCTCTGCATGTACTTCGGCTCCTTGCATGCTACGTTGAGCTCGGCAGTCGGCTTGGCTCCATCCAAAGTAATCGGTTCCATGGTCCTCATCTGCTTGCTTATCACACACGTCGCAATTAGATCGTGTTTTGGCAACCGCCGGTGCTGGACCTTGCGCCACCGTGTCCATGGACGACGCAGCCAGCATGACAGGAGAAGGAGGCCAGGAAGGTGCTAGTCCTTGCGGCGGCGTCTCCATGGACGACGCAGCCGGCATGACAGGAGGAGGCCAGAAGGGTGCTTGTCCTTGCGCCACCGTGTCCATGGACGACGCAGCCGGCGTGATTGGAGAGGGAGGCCAGGAAGAGAATTTGTCACTTGCCGGAGTCAACGGAGAGCAGATAACGCAGGTATGGTCATCATTTGGCTTCGATCTTCCTCTTCTGTCTTTTGTGTAATTTCATCATGTATAAATGTGTGCATGTTATACTGTACAGAACACTGCTGTTGCTATCGACGATGACACTCATGCTAATGACAACGCACTGCATCACGTAGTACCTGAAGAAGTGACAGACGGAGTATCAGATAAGGTAACACACTTTTTTTTCTCTAAATAGGGTGAAGAAAATTATAAATATATTGTGCCAATATAGCTTCAATTCTCATTCGATTGCACAACAGGTGGTTGATAAAGTTGGAATAATTCCTGAAGTTGGTATGACTTTCGAATCAGAGGTCAAAGCTTATGAGATGTATAATGCCTATGCCGGTAATATTGGGTTCAGTATAAGAAAGAGCCAGACGAGGCGTCGAGAAGATGGTAGTATATGTCAAAAATATATTGTTTGCAGTAGCCAAGGACATGGAGAAACTCAGACATCCAAGGACAGTACAAGGACAGGTTGTGATGCACGTGTTCAATTTAGTGTCAGCAGAGAGGGGACTTGGACAGTGCAAAAGGTTGTACTTGATCACAATCATTATCTTGCTAGTCCAAATAAATTGCATAAGCTGAGATCCCAACGACGTGTTGTAGAAGCAGACAGGATGTTGATTGGCCAGATACGACAAGCTGGAATGAAGCCAACACAGGTGTATGAGTTTATGAAGGAGTTTTATGGAGGATCTGACAAAATGCCATTCTCTAAGATGGACTGCAAAAATGAGATTGGTCGTGAGCGCAAGAAGTATTTAGAATCAAATGATGCACAAAACACTATTAGAATACTTGAAAAATAAGCAGATAGAAGATCCTACCTTTTTTTATGCCATTCAAATAGATGAGGAAGATAGTGAGATGGCTAATTTCTTTTGGGCAGATGGTCAGTCTATCATGGATTATGCATGCTTTGGTGACGCTGTGTCATTTGACACCACTTTTCAAACTAATAAGTTTGAAATGCCTTTTGCACCATTTGTTGGAACCAACCATCATAAGCAAACAATAATTTTTGGTGCTGCGTTGATATTTAATGAGACTATTGAATGATTTGTTTGGCTCTTCGAAACCTTTCTAACAGCAATGTTAGGAAAGCATCCAAGTACAATTTTCACCGATCAAGACGCGGCCATGGCAGGAGGCAAAATTGGCTTATGTATTCAGGAATACAAGCCATCGTCTTTGTTTGTGGCACATCTATCTTAATGCCGCTAAGCATCTCGGGCATGTAATTCAGAAGCACCCTGATAAGTTTCTACCTGATTTTAAGAGATGTGTGTATGAAGATAGATCTGAAGATATGTTCATCCAGAAGTGGCATGAATTGTTGAGTAAGTATGACCTTGAGAAGAACCAATGGATGGGAAACCTATATGATTTGAGGAAAAAGTGGGCTATTGTCTACCGTGACTCATTTACAGCTGATATGACCTCGACTCAAAGGAGTGAAGGTATGAATAATGTATTCAAAAAAAGGTTTCGTAGGAAACTCGGACTTTCAGAGCTCCTTGTAGAATGTGAGAAGGTTTCTGCTAGCCTTCGTGAAAATGAGTTAGACGCAGATTTTAACTCGCGTCGAAAAACCCCGATTACTTACAGCCCAAATTTGCCTCTGTTGAAGACTGCAGCTGAATCATATACAAGGAGGATGTATTCAAAGTTTGAAGAAGAATTTAAACTACATTTCTCATTCTCTTGTAAATTGTTGCAAACAGATGGGCCAGTTTTGACATATATGGTTACGCATATGAAATCTATTCATGGAGCAACCATCATCTTCAACACCGCAGATATGGACATTACCTGTTCCTACAGGAAGTATGAGTCCATAGGTATGTACACACACTTTAAATTACAATATAGTTTGTTATAAATAAAGATGTCAAATTGAATCATTATCATGTAAATGATGTTTTCAATTTGCCTTCAAAGTCTTCAGTGTAAATGATGTTTTCAATTTGCCGTCCAAATATGTACTAAATAGATGGACAAAATATGCGAAAAGAGGATTTTATATTGAGAAACAAGTATCTACAGAAGAAAATATGAAAACACATGCTGCACGTGTCTCACGAAAGGCGACATCCCTTGCACTGAAGTGTTCAGTGTCAAAAGAACTTCTTGTTCAGTTGGAGGAAAGCCATTGATAATTTGGATTTGGAAGCGGATAATTCTCTAAGCAAGCTGCAAGAAAAATCAGATGGGGTTCCTTTAGTTTCGACTAAATGTGACACAGACACATTGAAAGGACCAATATCTTTTAGAGTTCCTCGGGGTCGTAAAAAGCGCAAAGAATAAACGGCTCCAAAGCGCAGTTGAAAAGAACACAAAAAAGAAGAAGAAAAGTGCTAAGAAAAAAGGTAGTCATCCTACTCATTCTTAGCTGATTTAGTTTCCGCCATGACTGCTTTTGTACTGATTTTTTTCATTTTAATTATATATATGTCTACCATAGGAAAAGCTCCAATTGATGTTGTAGAAAATAGAGATGGTGCTAATCCAGATCAATTGATGGTAAGGCATGACTTAGTTTTCCATCTTTTTTTCTTAACTTACTTCGTGGCAATTTTTATGTACAATTTCATATTTGACACGGGGACTTCATGCTACTGCAGTCGAGCAATCTTGGACCATATCTCCTCCTTTGATCCAACAAGGGTATGCTAATGGCACAATGCCAGACTTTCATTTGTATGGGAATTCTTCTACAATGGACGCTCCTTATATCCAAGGAGGATATACAAGTCTCTTACCTGGAGTTGATGAAACTGCTACACTGCATTCAACTGCTAGGAAATTACATTTTGGTGGAGTGCCAAATCATGAAAAATAAGTAGCATATCTGTGTTGCTTTGTAATGAATTATGGAATGTTACAACTGAATTGTTTATTTTTTGTATCCAGTAATGCTACAGCTAAGAACTTTTTTCAGTAATGTCAGTCTTGCATTTATTTCAGAAATCAGTCAGGCAATCTCATTGTAGCTCCATGTACATTTGAGATTATCTGCACCATCTTAACTGATGACAAAGGGCCTGCTGTTTTACATTCTAACACAACACAGCCATCGCATTCCAGACTTCAAAACCATCCAAGATGGCATATGTATTTCACATAAAAAAATAACATGCATTAATCATGTCAGATCATTTACAAATAGGTCATTTGACACAACAGTCATCGCCACTGAAACCCTCATCTACCTCCTGCGGCGGGCCGCCGCCCCTGAATCCCTCATCTACTTTGTGCTCCCATCGCCTCATCGCTCATCCGCCGGCGCCGATGCTTGCGCATCTTTCATCCCTCCGTGCCTTCCCCTTCTTGCGCCGACCTCGTGTGGCGCAGCTTATGGCCGTCGTCCTTGGGTCATCCCCTCAGCCTAGTTCTTTGCCGCCCCCTCTGCTTCAATCAGACCCACGGCCACCTCTCGTCTGCTACTGCAAGGTAGAGTTGTCAATCTATGATTCCATCTGGTTAGATTCGATATATTAGCTGATGGATTTCTGAAGTCTTGTTTCGAACCTGCAGGTCTGAATTGCAGTGTTCAGTCTGAGTCTAGACTCCAGCGGTTCAATCACTTAGTTCTATGCTATTTTGGTATTTTAATCCTTCAGATGTTGATCCCCCCATATGCTGCAAAAGTCTACCAGAGTAACTCGTGACTTCAGGTGAAAGATTAGTATCAGACAACCCAAATCCAACAAGAATTGGACTGCCCACAACGAAAGATTGATGATGCAGATAATGGACAGTACTAGTAGCAGTAAGATTTGTGCACCAGAATTTTTCAAAAGAAAAGAAGTTGTCAATTTGATAGCAGGAGCAAATGGCGCTGTCATTTTTTTAAATGAATGTTGCTGTCATTTTTTTAAATGAATGTTGCTGCGGCATCAATGGAAGGATATTAGATATCATACAATGCCTCTGGACAGAACACAAGGGAGTCAAGTTCTCTACACAGGGAGCAACTGTTCTCTACATATGGTGGAAAATAGAGAGAGATTTGTAGAGATAGGATCAGTGTCGATGACTGTTGTGTCAAATGACCTATTTGTAAATGATCTGACATGATTAATGCATGTTATTTTTTTATGTGAAATACATATGCCATCTTGGATGGTTTTGAAGTCTGGAATGCGATGGCTGTGTTGTGTTAGAATGTAAAACAGCAGGCCCTTTGTCATCAGTTAAGATGGTGCAGATAATCTCAAATGTACATGGAGCTACAATGAGATTGCCTGACTGATTTCTGAAATAAATGCAAGACTGACATTACTGAAAAAAGTTCTTAGCTGTAGCATTACTGGATACAAAAAATAAACAATTCAGTTGTAACATTCCATAATTCATTACAAAGCAACACAGATATGCTACTTATTTTTCATGATTTGGCACTCCACCAAAATGTAATTTCCTAGCAGTTGAATGCAGTGTAGCAGTTTCATCAACTCCAGGTAAGAGACTTGTATATCCTCCTTGGATATAAGGAGCGTCCATTGTAGAAGAATTCCCATACAAATGAAAGTCTGGCATTGTGCCATTAGCATACCCTTGTTGGATCAAAGGAGGAGATATGGTCCAAGATTGCTCGACTGCAGTAGCATGAAGTCCCCGTGTCAAATATGAAATTGTACATAAAAATTGCCACGAAGTAAGTTAAGAAAAAAAGATGGAAAACTAAGTCATGCCTTACCATCAATTGATCTGGATTAGCACCATCTCTATTTTCTACAACATCAATTGGAGCTTTTCCTATGGTAGACATATATATAATTAAAATGAAAAAAATCAGTACAAAAGCAGTCATGGCGGAAACTAAATCAGCTAAGAATGAGTAGGATGACTACCTTTTTTCTTAGCACTTTTCTTCTTCTTTTTTGTGTTCTTTTCAACTGCGCTTTGGAGCCGTTTATTCTTTGCGCTTTTTACGACCCGAGGAACTCTAAAAGATATTGGTCCTTTCAATGTGTCTGTGTCACATTTAGTCGAAACTAAAGGAACCCCATCTGATTTTTCTTGCAGCTTGCTTAGAGAATTATCCGCTTCCAAATCCAAATTATCAATGGCTTTCTCCAACTGAACAAGAAGTTCTTTTGACACTGAACACTTCAGTGCAAGGGATGTCGCCTTTCGTGAGACACGTGCAGCATGTGTTTTCATATTTTCTTCTGTAGATACTTGTTTCTCAATATAAAATCCTCTTTTCGCATATTTTGTCCATCTATTTAGTACATATTTGGACGGCAAATTGAAAACATCATTTACACTGAAGACTTTGAAGGCAAATTGAAAACATCATTTACATGATAATGATTCAATTTGACATCTTTATTTATAACAAACTATATTGTAATTTAAAGTGTGTGTACATACCTATGGACTCATACTTCCTGTAGGAACAGGTAATGTCCATATCTGCGGTGTTGAAGATGATGGTTGCTCCATGAATAGATTTTCATATGCGTAACCATATATGTCAAAACTGGCCCATCTGTTTGCAACAATTTACAAGAGAATGAGAAATGTAGTTTAAATTCTTCTTCAAACTTTGAATACATCCTCCTTGTATATGATTCAGCTGCAGTCTTCAACAGAGGCAAATTTGGGCTGTAAGTAATCGGGGTTTTTCGACGCGAGTTAAAATCTGCGTCTAACTCATTTTCACGAAGGCTAGCAGAAACCTTCTCACATTCTACAAGGAGCTCTGAAAGTCCGAGTTTCCTACGAAACCTTTTTTTGAATACATTATTCATACCTTCACTCCTTTGAGTCGAGGTCATATCAGCTGTAAATGAGTCACGGTAGACAATAGCCCACTTTTTCCTCAAATCATATAGGTTTCCCATCCATTGGTTCTTCTCAAGGTCATACTTACTCAACAATTCATGCCACTTCTGGATGAACATATCTTCAGATCTATCTTCATACACACATCTCTTAAAATCAGGTAGAAACTTATCAGGGTGCTTCTGAATTACATGCCCGAGATGCTTAGCGGCATTAAGATAGATGTGCCACAAACAAAGACGATGGCTTGTATTCCTGAATACATAAGCAATTGCTCCTGCCATGGCCGCGTCTTGATCGGTGAAAATTGTACTTGGATGCTTTCCTAACATTGCTGTTAGAAAGGTTTCGAAGAGCCAAACAAATCATTCAATAGTCTCATTAAATATCAACGCAGCACCAAAAATTATTGTTTGCTTATGATGGTTGGTTCCAACAAATGGTGCAAAAGGCATTTCAAACTTATTAGTTTGAAAAGTGGTGTCAAATGACACAGCGTCACCAAAGCATGCATAATCCATGATAGACTGACCATCTGCCCAAAAGAAATTAGCCATCTCACTATCTTCCTCATCTATTTGAATGGCATAAAAAAAGGTAGGATCTTCTATCTGCTTATTTTTCAAGTATTCTAATAGTGTTTGTGCAATCATTTGATTCTAAATACTTCTTGCGCTCACGACCAATCTCATTTTTGCAGTCCATCTTAGAGAATGGCATTTTGTCAGATCCTCCATAAAACTCCTTCATAAACTCATACACCTGTGTTGGCTTCATTCCAGCTTGTCGTATCTGGCCAATCAACATCCTGTCTGCTTCTACAACACGTCGTTGGGATCTCAGCTTATGCAATTTATTTGGACTAGCAAGATAATGATTGTGATCAAGTACAACCTTTTGCACTGTCCAAGTCCCCTCTCTGCTGACACTAAATTGAACACGTGCATCACAACCTGTCCTTGTACTGTCCTTGGATGTCTGAGTTTCTCCATGTCCTTGGCTACTGCAAACAATATATTTTTGACATATACTACCATCTTCTCGACGCCTCGTCTGGCTCTTTCTTATACTGAACCCAATATTACCGGCATAGGCATTATACATCTCATAAGCTTTGACCTCTGATTCGAAAGTCATACCAACTTCAGGAATTATTCCAACTTTATCAACCACCTGTTGTGCAATCGAATGAGAATTGAAGCTATATTGGCACAATATATTTATAATTTTCTTCACCCTATTTAGAGAAAAAAAAGTGTGTTACCTTATCTGATACTCCGTCTGTCACTTCTTCAGGTACTACGTGATGCAGTGCGTTGTCATTAGCATGAGTGTCATCGTCGATAGCAACAGCAGTGTTCTGTACAGTATAACATGCACACATTTATACATGATGAAATTACACAAAAGACAGAAGAGGAAGATCGAAGCCAAATGATGACCATACCTGCGTTATCTGCTCTCCGTTGACTCCGGCAAGTGACAAATTCTCTTCCTGGCCTCCCTCTCCAATCACGCCGGCTGCGTCGTCCATGGACACGGTGGCGCAAGGACAAGCACCCTTCTGGCCTCCTCCTGTCATGCCGGCTGCGTCGTCCATGGAGACGCCGCCGCAAGGACTAGCACCTTCCTGGCCTC
>JAHUYU010002945.1:0-24458 GCA_030439765.1 Tripidium arundinaceum
TTTCCAATTCTGCTATTTGGATGTCTTTTGGCGTTGAGAGATGGAGTTGAAGCCCATTTCCATGGTATTCAACTACAAACTAAATCTGCCCACCATCAACACCAAGCTCAACTCGTCTGTATTGGAGAGAATCTAGAGAATGAACCAATCTCAAATAGGACCAGCTCCAAGACTGCCCTCGCCGCTAGAGGGTATCGCCCACCATCGCAGCTAGTGGTTCACCGCCGCCCACCATTGCTGCCGGTGGTTCACTGCCATCAAACCCGCCGCTCCCCAGAGGTACCTCTGCTCATGATGGCTCGGGTTACCCACTGGAGCGCAGCCTTCTTTCTTCACACTGGCCAGCGTCGTCGTATCCCTCTACTCCACAATCACCGCCTAGGTAGAGGAGACCTCACTGTGGAGCCCAGGCTGAGGAGATCTTGCCAGTAGCAAGCCCAGGCGAAGGAGATCTTAGGCGCAAGGAGGAAAGGGAGGAAGAGAGCTAGTCATTTCAATGTATGGACAACCAAACACGAAATGGCATTATAACCTTACTTTATTCTAGCAACCATTAAAAACATTTAACAATAAGATGCTTGAGGGGTCTAACACGTTTGTACATCTCCCAGTTCTCAGTTCGGAAAGCAAGGTTCTGTTGCTGACAAATGTTTCGTGTTTGGGAAATGAATCATGAAAGGGCCTCAGGGAGACATCTGGAATGCTACTTGCATATTCCTTAAGGCTCTGTTTGGATGTAGGTATTGGGCTTGAAGAATTGAATTGGGTGCCAATACCAATTCAGCCTTAAGAATGGAAATAGGTTCAATACCAAATCTATTGTTTGGTTGTAAATAGAAATGGTAGCTAGAATAAAGTAAGGTTATAATGCCATTTCGTGTTTGGTTGTCCATACATTGAAATGACTAGCTCTCTTCCTCCCTTTCCTCCTTGCGCCTAAGATCTCCTTCGCCTGGCTTGCTACTGGCAAGATCTCCTCAGCCTGGGCTCCACCAGTGAGGTCTCCTCTACCTAGGCGGTGATTGTGGAGTAGAGGGATACGACGACGCTGGCCAGTGTGAAGAAAGAAGGCTGCGCTCCAGTGGGTAACCCCGAGCCATCATGAGCAGAGGTACCTCTGGGGAGCGGCGGGGTTTGATGGCAGTGAACCACCGGCAGCAATGGTGGGCGGCGGTGAACCACTAGCTGCGATGGTGGGCGATACCCTCTAGCGGCGAGGGCAGTCTTGGAGCTGGTCCTATTTGAGATTGGTTCATTCTCTAGATTCTCTCCAATACAGACGAGTTGAGCTTGGTGTTGATGGTGGGCAGATTTAGTTTGTAGTTGAATACCATGGGAGGAATGGGCTTCAACTCCATCTCTCAACGCCAAAAGACATCCAAATAGCAGAATTGGAAAATCTTGATTCCAATTCCAAATTCCAGGTCTGAATATCTACATCCAAACGGGATGTAAGGGTATCTTTAATTAAAAAAACTCCAGCTGCTAGCTCTTTGGACACTACCTCGTATAGGGGGGCCCATATGTAAGATACTTTTTATTTTATTTTCTCTATCCTCACTAGGCTCACTCAAATTTACTCTTACCTCATACAGTGAGAAACAGAGAACATGGTGGATCAACTCGTCTCAAAAGACACAAATAGACTAGCTAGGGATGGCTCTTAGCAATGAGCATGAGCTCTCTCTCTCTCTCTCTAGACCGGACTTCCAAGTTAGCTAGCTCAAAATTATCCTAGTGGGGACGGCCCACGGCTTGGGTTAGTAAAACCCGTCAACAATTTTAGAGAGAGTGGATTGGAGCAAATACATAAGTTTTTGTCTTGTCTCTCCCAAATTAGGGATGTAGTATATAGAGAGAGGGAAGAATGTTTTTTTCCATTTATCCTTAGGAGGGTAAATAAATATAATGAGGTCCTTGGGTGGACCGATTCTTTTGCATATCAAAAGTAAGGTTATCTAGGTCCACTATGTTGGAAACTCTCTGTTTCGAAAGATGTTTTCTTCATGGGGCCTCCGTTCACTGTGAAAGGTCTTCCCCTTGTGTCAAAACCTTACCTTTAGCTTTGGAAGGTTTTCCCTTCTCATGGAGGAGGTCCCATTCATGATGAACAATCTTTGTTATGAAGGGTTTCTGTTCATAGCGAAGACCTTTCCCTTCCTTAGAAACCTCTTCTATTTATGGCAAAAGGCCTTCCATTCATCGCAATAAGGCCTTCCCCTTTCGTCGGAAGCTCTTGCCTTCATAGTAAAAGGCCTTCTAGAACTTCAGTGAGAAAGGTCTTTGTTTCCATCATGGAATTATTTGCCTTTCATAGGAATCTCTTCACTTGGGAAGGTTTTCCCTTCATAGTAGAACTCTTGTTTACCACAAGGCTTCATTGCCGAAGGTCCTTCGTTTGCCACATAAGATCTTGGAAGCTTGGAAACCTTGCACTACTCAGGGACTTCAAAAGTTCACAGGCCTTACCTTGCTCGGTAAATGGGAAGCCTCCCATCTCTTTAGGAGGTTGTCTCCACCGAGGCAATGTCCGCAGAAAGCCGCCATTAGTGGGAAGATGCTGCTATGCTGAACAAGTCACAGGCCTGCATGACTTGTCACCATGGCACCAGCTTCAAAGCCGCCACTATCCCTCCAAACACCGGACATCCACGTATGGCCACATCAAAGCTGCCGCTGACGAACCAACAAGCTCGCAACCATCGATGTCGATTGCCCACACCGGCAGCAAGCCATGAAGAGCCGCCTACAACTGGTTGTCGCAGCTGCAGAAGACTGGTCGCAGACATGCGCGACCACCCACCGTGGCGCCAGTCCAAAAGGACCGCAGCCAACCGAGTCATCACCAACTCCTTGCAGATCGCCAAAGAAGAGAACCATCAACCATGTTGCTCGCCGAGGAGCCCGCCATGGCCGCAGCAGCGAACCCGCCCCTCGCCGCCGAATGTCGTCGATTGACCGAAACTGGCCGTCCGACCAGGCCCGCACCGTACTGCACTGTCCGCCACCAACCGGTATGGCTAAGCAGCAGCCAGCCAAGGGGAGTGGGGGACAGTAGCGGTGGCTTGGCTTCATGCCACCATGCCCACTGCCAGCAGCATCAACTCACGGCCATGGGCTGCCAGAACCACGTCCCTTGCACTGTCAACGAGCGTCCTCCAGTGCAACCACCGCCGATATGGCTGAAAAATGTAGATCCGGGCGTCGGATCACCAGATCTGCCCACCCCCAGCGAGGATGTGGCCGGACCACCGCACCGTTGCCGGCTTCAGACACCTGAGCCCACAACCATAGAAGATGGGACGAGAGCTCCCTAAAGGAAGTCTAGCCTCGAAGGCCTCGCCGTCGCCGTCCTCTTAGGCCTCCGGTGGCTCACTCAGGCGACGGCGAGACAAGAGGGAAGGGGAGGGCAACGGGGGGCTTGCGATGTTTTTTCCAACGGTGTGAAACTTCTCTTGAACTAAAAGCCTTAGCTTTAGATGTCATCTCACTGGTTCCCTGAATGACCCAGCCTATTGGAAGAAGAATGAGTCCTTCTAATTAAAAGGGCCTTTGGGGCATGCAAAATGCTCCTGAAGCCCTGAGATATTGAACCTAGTTAGACAAAAAGAAAATAAGAGAGTGAAGTAGAGGAAATGAATGCGTATGCCCCCTCTCTTCCTAGGTGTCTTTGGGCATGTAAATGAGCAAAATTCTTTTGGTGGGGTAAACATGAGTTTGTTTGGGGACATTTTCCGTTCCACTTGGATGCTACTCCCCCCGTTCCAAATTATAAGTCGTTTTAACTTTTCTAGATATATTATTTTTTGCTATACGCCTAGATGTAGGCTATGTCTATATACATAATAAAAGTTATGTATTTCTAGAACAACTTATATTTTTTTTTGAGGCAAGAACAGCTTATAATTTGGAATAGGGGGAGTAGTTAACAAAGTGCCTCTCTATCTTGATTTTTTAAAAAAATCCTTTTACACGTGGAATTTTTTTATTTGTAGAAGCATTTTTATTACATGCGTTGGACATGCTCGGTTCCCCCCTTCCACTCCATTTATCTCACTCCCAGCTCCTTGGTCATTTTTTACAATTATTAATACCATTTTTTTCACATCTGTAATGTTCCGACTTAAGAATGAAAACCGTTCAAGCGGTATAAACATTTGTTGTGCGCGTAAAAATGATGTTTGAAAACCAGGAGCCGCCTACGTGAAACGGAAGATTGTCCTACCAAAGGAAAAGATATTTTCTAACTTCCCCAACATTTTCTATCGAACTTTTCAACGTTCAAGAGGAAGGTTGAGTGTTCAAAGACAATTGCCATATCTTTGCTTCACTTGGCAACCCTCTCAATGATGCCACCTAAAACCTAGGAGTTGGTGATGACTCGGTTGGCTGCGGTCCTTTTGGACTGGCGCCACGGTGGGTGGTCGCGCATGTCTGCGACCAGTCTTCTGCAGCTGCGACAACCAGTTGTAGGCGGCTCTTCATGGCTTGCTGCCGGTGTGGGCAATCGACATCGATGGTTGCGAGCTTGTTGGTTCGTCAGCGGCAGCTTTGATGTGGCCATACGTGGATGTCCGGTGTTTGGAGGGATAGTGGCGGCTTTGAAGCTGGTGCCATGGTGACAAGTCATGCAGGCCTGTGACTTGTTCAGCATAGCAGCATCTTCCCACTAATGGCGGCTTTCTGCGGACATTGCCTCGGTGGAGACAACCTCCTAAAGAGATGGGAGGCTTCCCATTTACCGAGCAAGGTAAGGCCTGTGAACTTTTGAAGTCCCTGAGTAGTGCAAGGTTTCCAAGCTTCCAAGATCTTATGTGGCAAACGAAGGACCTTCGGCAATGAAGCCTTGTGGTAAACAAGAGTTCTACTATGAAGGGAAAACCTTCCCAAGTGAAGAGATTCCTATGAAAAGGCAAATAATTCCATGATGGAAACAAAGACCTTTCTCACTGAAGTTCTAGAAGGCCTTTTACTATGAAGGCAAGAGCTTCCGACG
Source organism: Tripidium arundinaceum (assembly GCA_030439765.1). Lineage (NCBI taxonomy): Eukaryota > Viridiplantae > Streptophyta > Magnoliopsida > Poales > Poaceae > Tripidium > Tripidium arundinaceum. The sequence goes on from JAHUYU010002945.1 coordinate 4,997, forward strand.
AAAGGGGAAGGCCTTATTGCGATGAATGGAAGGCCTTTTGCCATAAATAGAAGAGGTTTCTAAGGAAGGGAAAGGTCTTCGCTATGAACAGAAACCCTTCATAACAAAGATTGTTCATCATGAATGGGACCTCCTCCATGAGAAGGGGAAAACCTTCCAAAGCTAAAGGTAAGGTTTTGACACAAGGGGAAGACCTTTCACAGTGAACGGAGGCCCCATGAAGAAAACATCTTTCGAAACAGAGAGTTTCCAACATAGTGGACCTAGATAACCTTACTTTTGATATGCAAAAGAATCGGTCCACCCAAGGACCTCATTATATTTATTTACCCTCCTAAGGATAAATGGAAAAAAAACATTCTTCCCTCTCTCTATATACTACATCCCTAATTTGGGAGAGACAAGACAAAAACTTATGTATTTGCTCCAATCCACTCTCTCTAAAATTGTTGACGGGTTTTACTAACCCAAGCCGTGGGCCGTCCCCCACTAGGATAATTTTGAGCTAGCTAACTTGGAAGTCCGGTCTAGAGAGAGAGAGAGAGAGCTCATGCTCATTGCTAAGAGCCATCCCTAGCTAGTCTATTTGTGTCTTTTGAGACGAGTTGATCCACCATGTTCTCTGTTTCGAAAGATGTTTTCTTCATGGGGGCCTCCGTTCACTGTGAAAGGTCTTCCCCTTGTGTCAAAACCTTACCTTTAGCTTTGGAAGGTTTTCCCTTCTCATGGAGGAGGTCCCATTCATGATGAACAATCTTTGTTATGAAGGGTTTCTGTTCATAGCGAAGACCTTTCCCTTCCTTAGAAACCTCTTCTATTTATGGCAAAAGGCCTTCCATTCATCGCAATAAGGCCTTCCCCTTTCGTCGGAAGCTCTTGCCTTCATAGTAAAAGGCCTTCTAGAACTTCAGTGAGAAAGGTCTTTGTTTCCATCATGGAATTATTTGCCTTTCATAGGAATCTCTTCACTTGGGAAGGTTTTCCCTTCATAGTAGAACTCTTGTTTACCACAAGGCTTCATTGCCGAAGGTCCTTCGTTTGCCACATAAGATCTTGGAAGCTTGGAAACCTTGCACTACTCAGGGACTTCAAAAGTTCACAGGCCTTACCTTGCTCGGTAAATGGGAAGCCTCCCATCTCTTTAGGAGGTTGTCTCCACCGAGGCAATGTCCGCAGAAAGCCGCCATTAGTGGGAAGATGCTGCTATGCTGAACAAGTCACAGGCCTGCATGACTTGTCACCATGGCACCAGCTTCAAAGCCGCCACTATCCCTCCAAAACACCGGACATCCACGTATGGCCACATCAAAAGCTGCCGCTGACGAACCAACAAGCTCGCAACCATCGATGTCGATTGCCCACACCGGCAGCAAGCCATGAAGAGCCGCCTACAACTGGTTGTCGCAGCTGCAGAAGACTGGTCGCAGACATGCGCGACCACCCACCGTGGCGCCAGTCCAAAAGGACCGCAGCCAACCGAGTCATCACCAACTCCTAGGTTTTAGGTGGCATCATTGAGAGGGTTGCCAAGTGAAGCAAAGATATGGCAATTGTCTTTGAACACTCAACCTTCCTCTTGAACGTTGAAAAGTTCGATAGAAAATGTTGGGGAAGTTAGAAAATATCTTTTCCTTTGGTAGGACAATCTTCCGTTTCACGTAGGCGGCTCCTGGTTTTCAAACATCATTTTTACGCGCACAACAAATGTTTATACCGCTTGAACGGTTTTCATTCTTAAGTCGGAACATTACAGATGTGAAAAAAAATGGTATTAATAATTGTAAAAAATGACCAAGGAGCTGGGAGTGAGATAAATGGAGTGGAAGGGGGGAAACCGAGCATGTCCAACGCATGTAATAAAAATGCTTCTACAAATAAAAAAATTCCACGTGTAAAAGGATTTTTTTTAAAAAATCAAGATAGAGAGGCACTTTGTTAACTACTCCCCCTATTCCAAATTATAAGCTGTTCTTGCCTCAAAAAAAATATAAGTTGTTCTAGAAATACATAACTTTTATTATGTATATAGACATAGCCTACATCTAGGCGTATAGCAAAAATAATATATCTAGAAAAGTTAAAACGACTTATAATTTGGAACGGGGGGAGTAGCATCCAAGTGGAACGGAAAATGTCCCCAAACAAACTCATGTTTACCCCACCAAAAGAATTTTGCTCATTTACATGCCCAAAGACACCTAGGAAGAGAGGGGGCATACGCATTCATTTCCTCTACTTCACTCTCTTATTTTCTTTTTGTCTAACTAGGTTCAATATCTCAGGGCTTCAGGAGCATTTTGCATGCCCCAAAGGCCCTTTTAATTAGAAGGACTCATTCTTCTTCCAATAGGCTGGGTCATTCAGGGAACCAGTGAGATGACATCTAAAGCTAAGGCTTTTAGTTCAAGAGAAGTTTCACACCGTTGGAAAAAAACATCGCAAGCCCCCGTTGCCCTCCCCTTCCCTCTTGTCTCGCCGTCGCCTGAGTGAGCCACCGGAGGCCTAAGAGGACGGCGACGGCGAGGCCTTCGAGGCTAGACTTCCTTTAGGGAGCTCTCGTCCCATCTTCTATGGTTGTGGGCTCAGGTGTCTGAAGCCGGCAACGGTGCGGTGGTCCGGCCACATCCTCGCTGGGGGTGGGCAGATCTGGTGATCCGACGCCCGGATCTACATTTTTCAGCCATATCGGCGGGTGGTTGCACTGGAGGACGCTCGTTGACAGTGCAAGGGACGTGGTTCTGGCAGCCCATGGCCGTGAGTTGATGCTGCTGGCAGTGGGCATGGTGGCATGAAGCCAAGCCACCGCTACTGTCCCCCACTCCCCTTGGCTGGCTGCTGCTTAGCCATACCGGTTGGTGGCGGACAGTGCAGTACGGTGCGGGCCTGGTCGGACGGCCAGTTTCGGTCAATCGACGACATTCGGCGGCGAGGGGCGGGTTCGCTGCTGCGGCCATGGCGGGCTCCTCGGCGAGCAACATGGTTGATGGTTCTCTTCTTTGGCGATCTGCAAGGAGTTGGTGATGACTCGGTTGGCTGCGGTCCTTTTGGACTGGCGCCACGGTGGGTGGTCGCGCATGTCTGCGACCAGTCTTCTGCAGCTGCGACAACCAGTTGTAGGCGGCTCTTCATGGCTTGCTGCCGGTGTGGGCAATCGACATCGATGGTTGCGAGCTTGTTGGTTCGTCAGCGGTAGCTTTGATGTGGCCATACGTGGATGTCCGGTGTTTGGAGGGATAGTGGCGGCTTTGAAGCTGGTGCCATGGTGACAAGTCATGCAGGCCTGTGACTTGTTCAGCATAGCAGCATCTTCCCACTAATGGCGGCTTTCTGCGGACATTGCCTCGGTGGAGACAACCTCCTAAAGAGATGGGAGGCTTCCCATTTACCGAGCAAGGTAAGGCCTGTGAACTTTTGAAGTCCCTGAGTAGTGCAAGGTTTCCAAGCTTCCAAGATCTTATGTGGCAAACGAAGGACCTTCGGCAATGAAGCCTTGTGGTAAACAAGAGTTTCTACTATGAAGGGAAAACCTTCCCAAGTGAAGAGATTCCTATGAAAGGCAAATAATTCCATGATGGAAACAAAGACCTTTCTCACTGAAGTTCTAGAAGGCCTTTTACTATGAAGGCAAGAGCTTCCGACGAAAGGGGAAGGCCTTATTGCGATGAATGGAAGGCCTTTTGCCATAAATAGAAGAGGTTTCTAAGGAAGGGAAAGGTCTTCGCTATGAACAGAAACCCTTCATAACAAAGATTGTTCATCATGAATGGGACCTCCTCCATGAGAAGGGAAAACCTTCCAAAGCTAAAGGTAAGGTTTTGACACAAGGGGAAGACCTTTCACAGTGAACGGAGGCCCCATGAAGAAAACATCTTTCGAAACAGAGAGTTTCCAACATAGTGGACCTAGATAACCTTACTTTTGATATGCAAAAGAATCGGTCCACCCAAGGACCTCATTATATTTATTTACCCTCCTAAGGATAAATGGAAAAAAACATTCTTCCCTCTCTCTATATACTACATCCCTAATTTGGGAGAGACAAGACAAAAACTTATGTATTTGCTCCAATCCACTCTCTCTAAAATTGTTGACGGGTTTTACTAACCCAAGCCGTGGGCCGTCCCCACTAGGATAATTTTGAGCTAGCTAACTTGGAAGTCCGGTCTAGAGAGAGAGAGAGAGAGCTCATGCTCATTGCTAAGAGCCATCCCTAGCTAGTCTATTGTGTCTTTTGAGACGAGTTGATCCACCATGTTCTCTGTTTCTCACTGTATGAGGTAAGAGTAAATTTGAGTGAGCCTAGTGAGGATAGAGAAAATAAAATAAAAAGTATCTTACATATGGGCCCCCCCTATACGAGGTAGTGTCCAAAGAGCTAGCAGCTGGAGTTTTTTTAATTAAAGATACCCTTACATCCCGTTTGGATGTAGATATTCAGACCTGGAATTTGGAATTGGAATCAAGATTTTCCAATTCTGCTATTTGGATGTCTTTTGGCGTTGAGAGATGGAGTTGAAGCCCATTTCCATGGTATTCAACTACAAACTAAATCTGCCCACCATCAACACCAAGCTCAACTCGTCTGTATTGGAGAGAATCTAGAGAATGAACCAATCTCAAATAGGACCAGCTCCAAGACTGCCCTCGCCGCTAGAGGGTATCGCCCCACCATCGCAGCTAGTGGTTCACCGCCGCCCACCATTGCTGCCGGTGGTTCACTGCCATCAAACCCGCCGCTCCCCAGAGGTACCTCTGCTCATGATGGCTCGGGTTACCCACTGGAGCGCAGCCTTCTTTCTTCACACTGGCCAGCGTCGTCGTATCCCTCTACTCCACAATCACCGCCTAGGTAGAGGAGACCTCACTGGTGGAGCCCAGGCTGAGGAGATCTTGCCAGTAGCAAGCCCAGGCGAAGGAGATCTTAGGCGCAAGGAGGAAAGGGAGGAAGAGAGCTAGTCATTTCAATGTATGGACAACCAAACACGAAATGGCATTATAACCTTACTTTATTCTAGCTACCATTTCTATTTACAACCAAACAATAGATTTGGTATTGAACCTATTTCCATTCTTAAGGCTGAATTGGTATTGGCACCCAATTCAATTCTTCAAGCCCAATACCTACATCCAAACAGAGCCTTAAGGAATATGCAGTAGCATTCCAGATGTCTCCCTGAGGCCCTTTCATGATTCATTTCCCAAACACGAAACATTTGTCAGCAACAGAACCTTGCTTTCCGAACTGAGAACTGGGAGATGTACAAACGTGTTAGACCCCTCAAGCATCTTATTGTTAAATGTTTTTAATGGTTGCGGCAATGGAAATGTGAGATGCCACGTTCTGCTCATCAGCTTCATGCCAGGGGAAAAACACATGGGTTTGGTTTGTTGCAACAAATGAGATGTTTAACAGATAATAGTTGAATTTGTGCTGTTAATCACCTAATGCATTGTTCCAGCTCTTTGCCCTGGCCCGATGCATGCAGAGCCAGGGCGAAGACAGAGCACAGAGAACGCCGTACCTCTACTGTACAAAGATAGTAATTAAATCGCCTCACAAGATCAAATTCCCATGGGCACAATTCCTCACCACTGTACTGCATGTACATACATGCGAAATCAAAATTACGTGAAAAAAAAGACTGGATGAAATATTGTAGCCATCTTCCTCTCGAATTTTGTCGCTTCGCCAAAAGTGTTCTTGCAAGAGCCCATTCTTGCATGTGCCGTCCCTTAGCGGTGTTCAGCATTCGGTGCGAGCGGTCAGCAAGGATTTCTTGCAGTGGAGGATGGCGTCGCGCACGTCGACGTCGGCGTTGCCGTGGCACCAGTACTCCGCCGCGGCGCCAGACGAGGCGCTGGACGTCGATCGGCGCGCTGGGGTGGTGGCCAGCGCCCTGGAGCGTGGTGCGGAGAACACCCGCCCTGGCACTGGCAGCCCGCAGCGCCCTCGCCTTGCGGCACAGGGGCACGAGGAAGCGCAGGTACCTGAGCAGAATCCTCCGCGTCGCCAGCAGCGGCTTGGCGCCGCCTGGGCGCCGCGAGGAGCTGATCAGGGATGCCGCCGGCGTGCTCTGCGCCGTGTGGAACGCCGGCGACGAGCACGCCGACGCGTCGGCGTACGAGCCGCCAACGTCACGGGCGCCCTCGCAGGGAAGGAGGAGGCTGTCGTCTGAGAAGATCACGAGGCCGGCGCTGGCCAGCAGCGGGGAGCACGCCCCAGCGCGCGGCAGGCCGAAGTGAAATCCGTCTTCCTCCGACGTCCACCGCATCGAGAACAGCTCCTCGGGGTCCATGTCAATGAAGGACGCGGTGGAGCTGCTAAAAGACCTCGCCGAGGGCGGCATCGACGTCCAGGCGCTCGAAGGACGGCGCCGACGACCGAGGCTTGCACCTGGGCCATCCGCCGCGGGAGAAGCTGTCGCTGCGAGACGGCGAGGCCTCCATGGATAGAGAAAGAGCAAGCGCACGGCAAGCCGGCAAGGCGAGGGAGAGAAGCTCTGGTTCGCGTAGGATGAGGGTGTGAGCCGAGGCGAGGCGAGGCGAGCGGCAAGTGAGTGGGGCGACGAGGATGATATAGGGGCAGGCGGGTCGCCAATCGATGTGGGGGGCGCGAGCCGGTGAGCGAGGACAAACAAGTAGACGTCTGGGACAAGGCGTTTGGTGCCGTGTCCATGCTGTCTCCCGCGCCCCCTTGCTCTTCCAAACAGTGCCTTTCACGGTCCCAGACCTTAGGTACATTCCGGGCCTTCTGGCCTTGTGATTTCTTCAGCATTCGAACTATTTCATTCATTCATGTAAAAGTTCGGCAAAAACTTGTGCATTCGATGCCAGGCTGACACAGATCACGTGAGATGCGCTCAGTTCAGACTGAAGCTTGACGGGCTAAATCTGGTCCAAAGCAAGAACTGGGCTCCCGTAAAAGTTGCTAGTGAAAGACGAATACCCGAAACATGCATGGTTGGTACTGTATGTTGTGTCGTGCTGGACCTGGACCAGAGCGCCAGACAAATGACAAAACTGTGTACTACATTACTACAAATAAGCAGTGCTCTTCCAAACCCGTCAGAGACAAGGTCATCAATGTTGGCAGCAATAATACGGGATTAGTCGGGTGGGTGAGATAATCCTGACAAAGACCGGGGCAACATTTCAGCAGGCAGCATCCAATCCATGCCAGTGCCAGGTCCTACATCAACATGCGAGACCCAGCCTCCCACACGGAACAACGCTCAACGCTCGTCGGCCTTCGCATCACAGATCTAACAATTCGGGGAAGATAATCTATGGTTCGAGGCAGCATCGTGCAAGATCCGTGGTCCTCACATGCGAAGGAAGACGGTCTCTTCAAGCCGCTGCAAGGCATCTTTTATGCAGTTTTCGTCGTCGTGTCGCCCGATTGGAGCCACACCTGCAATATTCAAACCAAGGAGCAGGAGCAGTGTAAGCTGACTGGGGAAACAGGTTCAGATTCTCAAGGGAAGATCAAAATGGAGTTCCGTGAACCTGGACGAGGGAAGACAGGGTTCAAGACCCTTGAACAGGGGACAGTGGTCTCTGTAAGCAGCCAGGGGAACTGCAATAACGACATGGAGCTACAGCAGCCTGCAACCAGTAGGTCTCTGGTCTAGACCTCAAAGTTAAGATGACATGCTCTAACTGTCTAACATACTACAATAAGGTTTAGTTAGTGGCGTAGATCTGCTTGTAGCACACAAAACAAGCATCGGTCTTGACTCATCAAGTAGGCACATGGCGCCATCTTAATGCAGATGCGGGTCCTGTTCACTTGGCGAAAAAGAAAGATCGCAAATAAGTATACAAGTGCTGAGCATAAGCTAAATGAAGCATCGAAAGTTGAAAACTACACGAAAATGAATAGAATGTACTCGACAATGGTTTACTTCCATGTTCCTTTCTTAAACTACAAGATTCTACACCCTTAGCCCTTGGGCAATGCCAGAAACTCTTATTGTTTACTATCAGTATCCCAGTTGCCTGCTCTGGTAGGTAATGTCTAAGTCACTTTATGTTTACTAAGCATCCCAGTTGATTAAAAAACACTCTTGATTTTAAGGAGCAATGCCCTGTCGGTGCTATAGTTCCTGACATGCATTAAATGCTCTGAGTTCAATTGAATCAGTCTTGGTACTTGCTCAATGATAGTATGTGGGTCCATACTGAAAAGTAATCAGATTTATATCATCTGTCTGGTTCAAACATAGAATCGTTATTGTTCTTTACTTCTTTGTATATATGAGTGGAGCACCCTTAGGTGAATCTCATACTTATTAGTCTGTTGGAATCTCGCAGTTTTTTTTTTCTTTTCTTTTTGAAGCATGTAGGTCTAGATGTCTGATTGCAAGTGTATATTGTTTTGACCATTGAGACATTATATCACTTTGACCATTAGTTTTTTGGTATTGTGTATACCACTTTGATAATTGATATTTAAGAACCATTAGAGTTGTACATTATTGAAATACAACAGTCATACCAATTGTATCTTATTAATCTAATTTGTTTTCTGTACACTGATACTTGGCAGTCCAAACCAAAAATGTGATGACTGCTGTGATTTGCATTTGCAATTGGATGAAGTAATTTCAACTATCCTTTGGCTTTGTACTCTGGGTGCTGATTGCTATGGATATAATCATGCCATCATTGACATCCATGTGTTGTCCAGGGTCATCTCTGAATGATGATGCATAGTTCTTTGAGTAAAGGGTCAACAAATCTATAGTTCTAAAATCTACGATTTGTGGGGGCAAAATGTACTGTAATGTTCATCTTCATTCAGATGGTGTCATGTTATCATGGACAGTAATTGACATGTGGTTGCTCTGTCTGATCTGTTCCTAAGTTTTGGAGCAAGGACCAGCAAATCGCTGACAAAATTAAGCTGTTGTGGACATTCATGTCTCCACCTGGATAAGCTGTCATTTCTGCATTGCCCATCATGAAATAATTAGACAGCTAATTGTGTACTGTGAATCTCATTTTGAGTTTTATGATATCATGCACATCTTTACCGTGCATTGAATTATTGACTTTGCTCGGTAGGCACATGCAAACAAACTGATCTTGCTGCAACGATAGCTAGTTAGCTACAACTTAAAAAAAAGTTAGAATCTCTGGAGGAAGAGGGATGTAGTGTAAAAGGACCAAGTCTTACACCGAATGACTTGACAAACACCAGGCGACACACATAAGGTTTGAAGTGAGTTTTTTTTTCATTCCTTGAAATGCTGGGAGCTTGTGCCCTCTCATGCTGGTGACACTCCTAAAGCAGCTGCCATTCTATAATTTTAGCTTTAGGGAGTTAGTCAAGTCACATGTGTAGCATTCTTCGCAGGTCTTCATATTTTATGACAGTCTGTGCCTGTTACCTGTTTCTGAAAAAGCATTGTGACAACATATTGCCCTGGCCGTTGGCATCGATAATGTGCTGATCTGAGTTCTAGTTCATTGCTACTGTTTACAAGCTACACTGCTACTGTTATACAAACAAAAATGCTTGTATCAGTCAGTAATTCAGTATCAGTGAAATCCTTACATTTACACACCACTGCCATAATGGCAAACAGAATCCACGGCAATTTCCATATTACTTCCTGAAAGCTGAACAGTTTCTAGCAAAGTTTGACTAACCATTTTCCTTCATATTGTCCTATTTGTGCTACAGTCCAATTATGTACTAGTATATCTTCTGAATTATACTGAATTGATTTTTGCACTTGCTCAGTTACAAAATTTGGCATGATATTGGCAAATATTCAACTTTTTATATATATCAAATGTCTGGTTTCAAGTAGAGAATGTGCATGGTTCTTTGTATGCATGTTTGGAGTAGCATTAGGTGAAATCTCATATGTGTCCAATTTTTATACCACAAATGAGTTTTGTCACCTCTTCTGTAATCCTGAACGTCCATTTATTGGAAGCATCCTGGTCAAGTTTAACTGCTGCTACCTCAAATTGCAAATATAGCTATATAAGTCTCTTTGAACATCAGCATGTGTTGTATACAAGGTATCACTTGGACAACTACCTTTTAGTAATATGCTTTTATAAATCACAAAATTGTTACATTGTTGGAATACTTCTCATGAACATTCAAGCCATGACAAATTCACATTATGAACTAGATGTTGTTCTATAAACTCATATTGGTAGCGCATGCCAAAAATGTTGATCTGGTTCTGTTATATTTGTAATTGGGTGGAGTGGTTCAGACTCTCTGTTGCTCCAGTTTCTGTGATATGATGCGATCATTGACATCCATGGGTTGTCCAGGGTCATGTTCTTAATGATGATGTGTTCTTTGAGTAAAGGGGCTCCAGATCTGTGCTACTGGGAAACTAAGACTGGTGGGGGCAAAATGTACTATGGTGTTGGATAAAGTACAATCAGAAGTTCAGAATCTGTCATATTATGGTCGACAGTAATTGATGCATAGTTGCTCTGTCTAATCTGTTTCTGTTTTGGAACAAAGACCAGAAGATCAATGACAACACAGCAGCAATGTCATTCATGTCTATACCTGGCAAAGCTGTCTTTTGTGTATCGACTAACATGAAATCATTTCGATAGCTATTGTGTCTTGTGCGTCTCATTTTAAGTTTTATGATATCATGCACACCTTTATTTGAGCGAGAGCACAAAATTTGCATGAATATTGAATCTTAACTTTTCTGTTGTTTTTTTATCTCAGAAAGGTGGCTTGAAAAGCTTCTAAATTAACTTGCTGTGGACTTGGGTACATAAATGAACGATTGAGAAGATTTTCCTGTTTCTATTCTTAACCAGTATATTTGAGGTTAATTACATTCCATGCCAAGCTAGAGGGGTATAGGCAATTCTCTTTCCATGTCTTGACTACTGTTATTCTGTTTAAGTTCCTCTGAATTTCAACCGGTCATTGCTCCTTAAAATCAAGAGTGTTTTTTAATCAACTGGGATGCTTAGTAAACATAAAGTGACTTAGACATTACCTACCAGAGCAGGCAACTGGGATACTGATAGTAAACAATAAGAGTTTCTGGCATTGCCCAAGGGCTAAGGGTGTAGAATCTTGTAGTTTAAGAAAGGAAAATGGTTAGTCAAACTTTGCTAGAAACTGTTCAGCTTTCAGGAAGTAATATGGAAATTGCCGTGGATTCTGTTTGCCATTATGGCAGTGGTGTGTAAATGTAAGGATTTCACTGATACTGAATTACTGACTGATACAAGCATTTTTGTTTGTATAACAGTAGCAGTGTAGCTTGTAAACAGTAGCAATGAACTAGAACTCAGATCAGCACATTATCGATGCCAACGGCCAGGGCAATATGTTGTCACAATGCTTTTTCAGAAACAGGTAACAGGCACAGACTGTCATAAAATATGAAGACCTGCGAAGAATGCTACACATGTGACTTGACTAACTCCCTAAAGCTAAAATTATAGAATGGCAGCTGCTTTAGGAGTGTCACCAGCATGAGAGGGCACAAGCTCCCAGCATTTCAAGGAATGAAAAAAAAACTCACTTCAAACCTTATGTGTGTCGCCTGGTGTTTGTCAAGTCATTCGGTGTAAGACTTGGTCCTTTTACACTACATCCCTCTTCCTCCAGAGATTCTAACTTTTTTTTAAGTTGTAGCTAACTAGCTATCGTTGCAGCAAGATCAGTTTGTTTGCATGTGCCTACCGAGCAAAGTCAATAATTCAATGCACGGTAAAGATGTGCATGATATCATAAAACTCAAAATGAGATTCACAGTACACAATTAGCTGTCTAATTATTTCATGATGGGCAATGCAGAAATGACAGCTTATCCAGGTGGAGACATGAATGTCCACAACAGCTTAATTTTGTCAGCGATTTGCTGGTCCTTGCTCCAAAACTTAGGAACAGATCAGACAGAGCAACCACATGTCAATTACTGTCCATGATAACATGACACCATCTGAATGAAGATGAACATTACAGTACATTTTGCCCCCACAAATCGTAGATTTTAGAACTATAGATTTGTTGACCCTTTACTCAAAGAACTATGCATCATCATTCAGAGATGACCCTGGACAACACATGGATGTCAATGATGGCATGATTATATCCATAGCAATCAGCACCCAGAGTACAAAGCCAAAGGATAGTTGAAATTACTTCATCCAATTGCAAATGCAAATCACAGCAGTCATCACATTTTTGGTTTGGACTGCCAAGTATCAGTGTACAGAAAACAAATTAGATTAATAAGATACAATTGGTATGACTGTTGTATTTCAATAATGTACAACTCTAATGGTTCTTAAATATCAATTATCAAAGTGGTATACACAATACCAAAAAACTAATGGTCAAAGTGATATAATGTCTCAATGGTCAAAACAATATACACTTGCAATCAGACATCTAGACCTACATGCTTCAAAAAGAAAAGAAAAAAAAAACTGCGAGATTCCAACAGACTAATAAGTATGAGATTCACCTAAGGGTGCTCCACTCATATATACAAAGAAGTAAAGAACAATAACGATTCTATGTTTGAACCAGACAGATGGTATAAATCTGATTACTTTTCAGTATGGACCCACATACTATCATTGAGCAAGTACCAAGACTGATTCAATTGAACTCAGAGCATTTAATGCATGTCAGGAACTATAGCACCGACAGGGCATTGCGAAAGCAAATGATTACTCAATCTTTGCTGGATGCTGCTATGGTTTCAGGTCATCGTTGTGGGTTTTGTTCAACTTGCAGGTAGTCATGTGCAGATGAACTAGTTTCTCACAAAACTTTCCAGTGCAAGAAGGTTCCAAAACCATGACAGCACATAAAACCCTAGAGGCCTACCCGTAGAATCAGAATGCATTATGTGGAATGACAAACAAAATGATAATATAATGTTTCATCAACAAGACTAGAATCTTCCAAAACAGAACAAAAAAAAAAAGAAAGTTTCCAAAATGTTGTTATTATGCATACAAGATGTATTTCTAGAGAAGTGAGATCAGCGATTTCAGTACAGGTGGATAAACTAATGCAACACAAATAAGTTGAGGAAACATATGTTCAGCAGGGGCACACTGACAATATGGTGTCAACAACAAGACAGTATGCAGTCACAATGACTCCCCCATCAAAAGGAAAATTCATTCAGGAAAAAAGATGGTTGGTACAAACTATTGTACATATTTGATGCACTGTGGAAACGCTACACTTGTGACAACATATTGCCCTGGCCGTTGGCATCGATAATGTGCTGATCTGAGTTCTAGTTCATTGCTACTGTTTACAAGCTACACTGCTACTGTTATACAAACAAAAATGCTTGTATCAGTCAGTAATTCAGTATCAGTGAAATCCTTACATTTACACACCACTGCCATAATGGCAAACAGAATCCACGGCAATTTCCATATTACTTCCTGAAAGCTGAACAGTTTCTAGCAAAGTTTGACTAACCATTTTCCTTCATATTGTCCTATTTGTGCTACAGTCCAATTATGTACTAGTATATCTTCTGAATTATACTGAATTGATTTTTGCACTTGCTCAGTTACAAAATTTGGCATGATATTGGCAAATATTCAACTTTTTATATATATCAAATGTCTGGTTTCAAGTAGAGAATGTGCATGGTTCTTTGTATGCATGTTTGGAGTAGCATTAGGTGAAATCTCATATGTGTCCAATTTTTATACCACAAATGAGTTTTGTCACCTCTTCTGTAATCCTGAACGTCCATTTATTGGAAGCATCCTGGTCAAGTTTAACTGCTGCTACCTCAAATTGCAAATATAGCTATATAAGTCTCTTTGAACATCAGCATGTGTTGTATACAAGGTATCACTTGGACAACTACCTTTTAGTAATATGCTTTTATAAATCACAAAATTGTTACATTGTTGGAATACTTCTCATGAACATTCAAGCCATGACAAATTCACATTATGAACTAGATGTTGTTCTATAAACTCATATTGGTAGCGCATGCCAAAAATGTTGATCTGGTTCTGTTATATTTGTAATTGGGTGGAGTGGTTCAGACTCTCTGTTGCTCCAGTTTCTGTGATATGATGCGATCATTGACATCCATGGGTTGTCCAGGGTCATGTTCTTAATGATGATGTGTTCTTTGAGTAAAGGGGCTCCAGATCTGTGCTACTGGGAAACTAAGACTGGTGGGGGCAAAATGTACTATGGTGTTGGATAAAGTACAATCAGAAGTTCAGAATCTGTCATATTATGGTCGACAGTAATTGATGCATAGTTGCTCTGTCTAATCTGTTTCTGTTTTGGAACAAAGACCAGAAGATCAATGACAACACAGCAGCAATGTCATTCATGTCTATACCTGGCAAAGCTGTCTTTTGTGTATCGACTAACATGAAATCATTTCGATAGCTATTGTGTCTTGTGCGTCTCATTTTAAGTTTTATGATATCATGCACACCTTTATTTGAGCGAGAGCACAAAATTTGCATGAATATTGAATCTTAACTTTTCTGTTGTTTTTTTTATCTCAGAAAGGTGGCTTGAAAAGCTTCTAAATTAACTTGCTGTGGACTTGGGTACATAAATGAACGATTGAGAAGATTTTCCTGTTCCTTTCTTAAACTACAAGATTCTACACCCTTAGCCCTTGGGCAATGCCAGAAACTCTTATTGTTTACTATCAGTATCCCAGTTGCCTGCTCTGGTAGGTAATGTCTAAGTCACTTTATGTTTACTAAGCATCCCAGTTGATTAAAAAACACTCTTGATTTTAAGGAGCAATGACCGGTTGAAATTCAGAGGAACTTAAACAGAATAACAGTAGTCAAGACATGGAAAGAGAATTGCCTATACCCCTCTAGCTTGGCATGGAATGTAATTAACCTCAAATATACTGGTTAAGAATAGAAACAGGAAAATCTTCTCAATCGTTCATTTATGTACCCAAGTCCACAGCAAGTTAATTTAGAAGCTTTTCAAGCCACCTTTCTGAGATAAAAAAACAACAGAAAAGTTAAGATTCAATATTCATGCAAATTTTGTGCTCTCGCTCAAATAAAGGTGTGCATGATATCATAAAACTTAAAATGAGACGCACAAGACACAATAGCTATCGAAATGATTTCATGTTAGTCGATACACAAAAGACAGCTTTGCCAGGTATAGACATGAATGACATTGCTGCTGTGTTGTCATTGATCTTCTGGTCTTTGTTCCAAAACAGAAACAGATTAGACAGAGCAACTATGCATCAATTACTGTCGACCATAATATGACAGATTCTGAACTTCTGATTGTACTTTATCCAACACCATAGTACATTTTGCCCCCACCAGTCTTAGTTTCCCAGTAGCACAGATCTGGAGCCCCTTTACTCAAAGAACACATCATCATTAAGAACATGACCCTGGACAACCCATGGATGTCAATGATCGCATCATATCACAGAAACTGGAGCAACAGAGAGTCTGAACCACTCCACCCAATTACAAATATAACAGAACCAGATCAACATTTTTGGCATGCGCTACCAATATGAGTTTATAGAACAACATCTAGTTCATAATGTGAATTTGTCATGGCTTGAATGTTCATGAGAAGTATTCCAACAATGTAACAATTTTGTGATTTATAAAAGCATATTACTAAAAGGTAGTTGTCCAAGTGATACCTTGTATACAACACATGCTGATGTTCAAAGAGACTTATATAGCTATATTTGCAATTTGAGGTAGCAGCAGTTAAACTTGACCAGGATGCTTCCAATAAATGGACGTTCAGGATTACAGAAGAGGTGACAAAACTCATTTGTGGTATAAAAATTGGACACATATGAGATTTCACCTAATGCTACTCCAAACATGCATACAAAGAACCATGCACATTCTCTACTTGAAACCAGACATTTGATATATATAAAAAGTTGAATATTTGCCAATATCATGCCAAATTTTGTAACTGAGCAAGTGCAAAAATCAATTCAGTATAATTCAGAAGATATACTAGTACATAATTGGACTGTAGCACAAATAGGACAATATGAAGGAAAATGGTTAGTCAAACTTTGCTAGAAACTGTTCAGCTTTCAGGAAGTAATATGGAAATTGCCGTGGATTCTGTTTGCCATTATGGCAGTGGTGTGTAAATGTAAGGATTTCACTGATACTGAATTACTGACTGATACAAGCATTTTTGTTTGTATAACAGTAGCAGTGTAGCTTGTAAACAGTAGCAATGAACTAGAACTCAGATCAGCACATTATCGATGCCAACGGCCAGGGCAATATGTTGTCACAAGTGTAGCGTTTCCACAGTGCATCAAATATGTACAATAGTTTGTACCAACCATCTTTTTTCCTGAATGAATTTTCCTTTTGATGGGGGAGTCATTGTGACTGCATACTGTCTTGTTGTTGACACCATATTGTCAGTGTGCCCCTGCTGAACATATGTTTCCTCAACTTATTTGTGTTGCATTAGTTTATCCACCTGTACTGAAATCGCTGATCTCACTTCTCTAGAAATACATCTTGTATGCATAATAACAACATTTTGGAAACTTTCTTTTTTTTTTTGTTCTGTTTTGGAAGATTCTAGTCTTGTTGATGAAACATTATATTATCATTTTGTTTGTCATTCCACATAATGCATTCTGATTCTACGGGTAGGCCTCTAGGGTTTTATGTGCTGTCATGGTTTTGGAACCTTCTTGCACTGGAAAGTTTTGTGAGAAACTAGTTCATCTGCACATGACTACCTGCAAGTTGAACAAAACCCACAACGATGACCTGAAACCATAGCAGCATCCAGCAAAGATTGAGTAATCATTTGCTTTCGCAATGCCCTGTCGGTGCTATAGTTCCTGACATGCATTAAATGCTCTGAGTTCAATTGAATCAGTCTTGGTACTTGCTCAATGATAGTATGTGGGTCCATACTGAAAAGTAATCAGATTTATATCATCTGTCTGGTTCAAACATAGAATCGTTATTGTTCTTTACTTCTTTGTATATATGAGTGGAGCACCCTTAGGTGAATCTCATACTTATTAGTCTGTTGGAATCTCGCAGTTTTTTTTTTCTTTTCTTTTTGAAGCATGTAGGTCTAGATGTCTGATTGCAAGTGTATATTGTTTTGACCATTGAGACATTATATCACTTTGACCATTAGTTTTTTGGTATTGTGTATACCACTTTGATAATTGATATTTAAGAACCATTAGAGTTGTACATTATTGAAATACAACAGTCATACCAATTGTATCTTATTAATCTAATTTGTTTTCTGTACACTGATACTTGGCAGTCCAAACCAAAAATGTGATGACTGCTGTGATTTGCATTTGCAATTGGATGAAGTAATTTCAACTATCCTTTGGCTTTGTACTCTGGGTGCTGATTGCTATGGATATAATCATGCCATCATTGACATCCATGTGTTGTCCAGGGTCATCTCTGAATGATGATGCATAGTTCTTTGAGTAAAGGGTCAACAAATCTATAGTTCTAAAATCTACGATTTGTGGGGGCAAAATGTACTGTAATGTTCATCTTCATTCAGATGGTGTCATGTTATCATGGACAGTAATTGACATGTGGTTGCTCTGTCTGATCTGTTCCTAAGTTTTGGAGCAAGGACCAGCAAATCGCTGACAAAATTAAGCTGTTGTGGACATTCATGTCTCCACCTGGATAAGCTGTCATTTCTGCATTGCCCATCATGAAATAATTAGACAGCTAATTGTGTACTGTGAATCTCATTTTGAGTTTTATGATATCATGCACATCTTTACCGTGCATTGAATTATTGACTTTGCTCGGTAGGCACATGCAAACAAACTGATCTTGCTGCAACGATAGCTAGTTAGCTACAACTTAAAAAAAAGTTAGAATCTCTGGAGGAAGAGGGATGTAGTGTAAAAGGACCAAGTCTTACACCGAATGACTTGACAAACACCAGGCGACACACATAAGGTTTGAAGTGAGTTTTTTTTTCATTCCTTGAAATGCTGGGAGCTTGTGCCCTCTCATGCTGGTGACACTCCTAAAGCAGCTGCCATTCTATAATTTTAGCTTTAGGGAGTTAGTCAAGTCACATGTGTAGCATTCTTCGCAGGTCTTCATATTTTATGACAGTCTGTGCCTGTTACCTGTTTCTGAAAAAGCATTGTGACAACATATTGCCCTGGCCGTTGGCATCGATAATGTGCTGATCTGAGTTCTAGTTCATTGCTACTGTTTACAAGCTACACTGCTACTGTTATACAAACAAAAATGCTTGTATCAGTCAGTAATTCAGTATCAGTGAAATCCTTACATTTACACACCACTGCCATAATGGCAAACAGAATCCACGGCAATTTCCATATTACTTCCTGAAAGCTGAACAGTTTCTAGCAAAGTTTGACTAACCATTTTCCTTCATATTGTCCTATTTGTGCTACAGTCCAATTATGTACTAGTATATCTTCTGAATTATACTGAATTGATTTTTTGCACTTGCTCAGTTACAAAATTTGGCATGATATTGGCAAATATTCAACTTTTTATATATATCAAATGTCTGGTTTCAAGTAGAGAATGTGCATGGTTCTTTGTATGCATGTTTGGAGTAGCATTAGGTGAAATCTCATATGTGTCCAATTTTTATACCACAAATGAGTTTTGTCACCTCTTCTGTAATCCTGAACGTCCATTTATTGGAAGCATCCTGGTCAAGTTTAACTGCTGCTACCTCAAATTGCAAATATAGCTATATAAGTCTCTTTGAACATCAGCATGTGTTGTATACAAGGTATCACTTGGACAACTACCTTTTAGTAATATGCTTTTATAAATCACAAAATTGTTACATTGTTGGAATACTTCTCATGAACATTCAAGCCATGACAAATTCACATTATGAACTAGATGTTGTTCTATAAACTCATATTGGTAGCGCATGCCAAAAATGTTGATCTGGTTCTGTTATATTTGTAATTGGGTGGAGTGGTTCAGACTCTCTGTTGCTCCAGTTTCTGTGATATGATGCGATCATTGACATCCATGGGTTGTCCAGGGTCATGTTCTTAATGATGATGTGTTCTTTGAGTAAAGGGGCTCCAGATCTGTGCTACTGGGAAACTAAGACTGGTGGGGGCAAAATGTACTATGGTGTTGGATAAAGTACAATCAGAAGTTCAGAATCTGTCATATTATGGTCGACAGTAATTGATGCATAGTTGCTCTGTCTAATCTGTTTCTGTTTTGGAACAAAGACCAGAAGATCAATGACAACACAGCAGCAATGTCATTCATGTCTATACCTGGCAAAGCTGTCTTTTGTGTATCGACTAACATGAAATCATTTCGATAGCTATTGTGTCTTGTGCGTCTCATTTTAAGTTTTATGATATCATGCACACCTTTATTTGAGCGAGAGCACAAAATTTGCAATGAATTTAGAATCTTACTTTTCTGTTGTTTTTTTTAT
>JAHUYU010000009.1:0-24759 GCA_030439765.1 Tripidium arundinaceum
GTATGAATTTTTGTACAGCTCCAAAAATTGTGAAAATTTTTGTGTAGCCTCTCTGATATGTGTAATATTTGCGAAAAATATAAAACTTGAATTTCCAGTACTTTTTATGTGTAGTAAAAATTAGCCAATTAATTCATAAATGGACCTTCTAGGATTTTTAATAGATAAAATATAAGTCCATAAATTATGAAATTTGTTTTGCTACTGTTCCATGGTATGACCAACCTGTATAAAAAGTTTGAGATCATTTTGACAAAGTTTAATTTTGACCTATGTTTTAATTAATTAATTAATGAATTTAATTAGATATTTTAGCCTTTTTACCTTAAGCTTTGTGTGATTTTGGTTTGAGTGATGACCTTGGGTCATTAACCCTAATGATCCTTGGCACTTAAATTAATGACTGGGTTCATGCTTAACCATGATTAAGTTTTGTTAATTAATTAATTATTTAATTAATAAATGTGATTAATGATTAGTAAATAATAAAACCATAAACCTAATTACTTGTGTAGTGATTAGGGTTTGTTAATGACTTGTCTTATACCTAAAGATGGTCATTAGTAACTAATGACTTAGAGAACCCTAAAGCAGTACAACAAGTTGGTTTTTGTTGGCTTGCAACTGTACCGTGAAGGAAAGTTGTACTCAAGTTAATTAATCTTGTTTTGCTATCTTTACCATGTTATCATGTTTCATCATGAGCATTTCATTAAGCATGCATCATTATCACGTATAGTGAACGAGGTTGAGTACGAAAGAGTTGACCAAGCTCCAGAGGAAGGTCAACCATCAGTTGAAGTTGGGTTTGACATCTGTGGTACCTCAGAAGAGCCTGACTACCCCGCCGACCAAGGCAAGCCCCGGATGCATTCAACCCTACCTTGAATTTTATAAAGTTTTACATCACTAGTTATAAAATGTTGCATTAGGTAATTAGGAGTTGAGTGGTTACCTAATTGTTGCATTACCAACCTTGATTATTACCATATCATCCTTGATACCTGTTTTGATTTAAAAATGCCTAGTATGCTTAGCTATGCTTAGTAAAGTAGGTATTTAATGAAAAGTTTGAAAAATGATATGATGATGACATAACTTGATGAATAATAAGTTATGATATATAATATGAGACCGGACGGGTAACTTGCATCGGGAAATGGAGTCCCGTGTAGTGTTTCCGTCTGTGTCGGTTAAGGACCGTCCGTTGTTTGGCCCTTGGATCAAGAACTTTGATAGTACTAGCCACATACTTCGGGAAGCTTTACTTCGGCTATTCCGTTACGAGAAAGGCTACCCACGCACTAGGAGTGGAGAGATGGCGAGAGTAGTGTGTACCCACGTGGCAATGGGCTGGATTGGTGCTGTACTATGCTCTCGGGTGGCGCGGACCCGTTCTTGTTTTGGAGGATCCGTGAGTGTTGGCGGTCACTAACGACATATTCCATACCACCAACTTCTATGAAAAATGGAGAAAAACACATATTTTACATGCATGTCTTTAATATTCACCTAGTTCCACATGTATTGGAAGATTACTGTTTTGCAGGACTTAAGTATGGAATTAGTATAAAACTCGGGAAAATGCGCAATCAACAAAGCGTATTTCGCGCAGCCCAAGTTGAAGCATGGAAAGAAGGCCAAATCCACGACGCGAACCAGGGCCAATACCCAACAAAGAAGTGATCCAGACCCATCAGGGGGCCCACCAGACAAAGTCGGTGGCGAGAGGCGGCAGCCAGGGTGCGGCCGACCCCCTGGTGCGGCCGCCCCCCTAGTGGCGCATCTCGGGCCCATCTTTCGCATGACGGTTCCTATGGCGGTGCTAAAGGCGGTTTCATAGGTTACCAAGAATATTCGTCCACGAACCGACCTTTAGGCACTATACAAAGTAGCCATGTTCTCCTCTGTAAATCAAGTTTCACATAAGTTTCACATAAGTCACACATTCAGGCAATACAACTCCAGAGCTCTCTAGTTTTGGTTTATCGTTTTAGTTGTAGTTTAGATCTAGAGCAGAGCTTCAAGTTGTAAAGAGGAGAAGAACATTTTGGCTATTCTTGGTATGAATAAATCTAGTTCTAGTTCCATCTTGTTCTTGTTCTCTACTTATATTTATAGTATTGTTCTTGAATTAGAGCTAACTTCTTCATTCATGTTCTTCGTATTAGAACTAGTTCTTAGTTCCAGTATCTTGATCATGATGATTAGAACTTTGATCTTAACTAAACATATAACTAGTGTGATCATGTTTAGACTAATGTCTAGATGGTGGTTTACCAAGTCTTCGGATTTACATATGTTCTCGACCTGGGGGGACATATGTGGTTTTCGTGTATGCAAGTGTGGTACTTGGATACAAGGGAACGGGTAATTGCAGTTCGTACTCCACAGTAGTGGTGTAGGGAGCAGGTGGTGACAGCCCTGTTCGTCCCTCGTATTCCCCCACGTTCGGGTATGGTGTAGGAGTCTAAAGCGATGCGAGGAGCTGGCAGACCAGACCTTAGGCATTGTCCCGATCCATCTAGATGTGAATCTAACCATGTTTATATTAATTGTATGACTTGCTAGAATTTTTGACAATAATTATAATAGATTGTTCTAGTTAGGATATTCTTTTATTCTTTATTCTTTTATTTAATTATCTTCCTTTACCCCTGATTGAGATGCTCATATATGCCTGTGTGAAACTTCACTATCCCCAATTTATCAATACTTTATTTACCCCTAATGAACAATTGGTTATTATGCTATATTATTAACATTGAGCTATCCAATATCCATGATTAGCTATTGCCTTCCCATGGGAAAATATAAATAACGATACCCTGAATACTCTGGGTGAAATGCTACAATGATAGATCTGTGCGCTTGCGGATTGAATAGAACCTGAACTATCAGTGTATTTGTTAGCATTATTATCTATGAATGGCTGAAATGATACATTCATAGTGATAATGTTAATAAGTACCAATAAGTATTTCTAGCGCCGTTGACTAGAATGGGTCATATCACTATTCTTGGTAATGATGTTAAGAAATGCCAATAAGCATTTCTGGCGCCGTTGCTGGGGAAGGCTAGATTAATCATGGATAAGTTCAATGGTAATAATAAAGTATAGTAATTATTGCTCATTCAGGTTAACCTTTTATGTTTTCTCCATGTTGTCGATTCTTGTTGAGCTTGTAGAATCGTCATTTCTTCTTCTTGCATGGGGCTTCCTTCTTGCTCAGAGATGTGGGCGCTTGAACTTCCATGGGAGCGGCTTGAGTTTGATCCTGTCATCTTCTTGAGCGCTCCGGCCACCTTTCTTCCAAACCTACCCATGATAAAAAAACAAGAACACGAAGAACACAAAGAACTAGTTCTAGGGAGGGGTTAGAACTTGATGAACACCCCTTTTACTTGTTCTTGAAGTAGAACACAAACTTTATGCTGAGGCAACTTGCTCTAAACTTATGAAAAAACTAGAGAATATGATTGAGTAAGAGAGCAAATGAGAGAAGGATGAAAATGTGGTGAATATGGGTGTGCAAACCTCCATCCCAGCCTCTGCTATTTATAGAGAGTAATAACCGACGTAGCAGAGTTGGACACAACGGCTAGAAGCGTCAGGAGGCGGTTGGAGCCGAGCAACGTTCAGAAGGGGTCGGCCGACCCCAGGGTGCGGCCGCACTAGGAGTGGCCCCTCTCTGGTCCAATTTTTGCAGGTGCTCTCCAACGGCTCTTTGAAGCTCATGACCGTTGGTTATTCGAACGTTGGTGACCGTTTGCTTGCTCAGATAAAAATTTTCCACAAATTTGCATATATTTTGAATTTTTATGAAAATTTTCAAAATTGTAAATTGAAAACAGAAAATTCTAAGGATTCTAAAACTGATTTTTAAAAAGTTTTTCATGTGTTTTGAAAATTTTATTTTATTATAACACGTTATCTAAATTTTTAACATATTAAAAAGTAAAAATAAATAAATGACAACTACCATTTTACCTTTGGCGAAGGACTCACCATTTTTCGTCCGGTGGGTAAGACGTATCTTCCGTTAATTCACCGCATTAAAACTTTCTAGGGAATTCATGGGTTGCCCCGGAATTTTTCCTGATTGATCGACAGGAATAGCAGCGGCTAGGGTTGCTAAATTACCTTCAATAATTTTATTAAAATTTAATTGATCTTTTATAGCGGAAGATAATCTTTCCATATTAGCATTAATTGTTTCTAGCATCTTATCATGGAAAGCGAGTTTCTTATTTAAATTTTCATTAATTTTAACTTGTCCTAACACAAGTTTTTTAAACGAAGGTTGATTCGAATTAAAATTAAAATTGGGATTCGAATTACCTTGACGTTGATTATTCCACATATTATTACCTTGTTGGCGGAACCCATTGTTGATGAAGGAGACATCTTCCTGGTTCTTAGGGCAGTTATTCCCTGAATGGCCAACATTACCACAAACTTCACAAGTCATTTTTGACTCCATAGTTTGGGCAATACTTCTGATGGATTCTTTCTCTTGAGCTCGTTCATCAAGACGCTTGATGAGAAGATCCAACTTGGCTTCTAGCATGTCAACTTCTTTAACGGTGTGCATGCCTCTTCTATTTTGGTTTTTCTCATCCTTCCATCCTTGATTAGTAACCATTTTATCAATCAGTGACATGGCAGCATTGATGGTAAGGGAGAGAAATGCGCCTCCAGCAGTTGCATCGAGGTGGCCTTTAGACATGGGTGTGAGCCCATCATAGAAATTTTGTAGAATCAGCCAGTTTTCAATCCCGTGATGAAGACGGGCAAGGATGTAATCTTGAAGTCGTTCCCATGCCTCAGGAATTGTTGCCTCTTGATTCTGCTGGAAATTTGATATTCTTTCCCTCAAAGCATTGGTTTTGGAGAGCGGGAAGTACTTTGCTAGGAATGCTGCTACACATTTAGTCTAGGTGTCAACTGCAGTTGGGTCCTTGTAGAACCACTGTTTCGCTCTTCCCTCGAGGGAAAAGGGAAACAAACGGATCTTGATCGTGTCTGGCGCAACATCATTTATGACTATAGTGTCACAAAGTTCCAGGAACTGCTGTAAGTGTGCACTAGCATCCTCACTTGGCAAACCAGTGAATTTATTTGCTTGCACCATTGTAATAAGGCCAGTACGAAGCTCGAAATTCCTGTCACCAACATTGACAACGGGCCCTGTCGGCATATTGGCAATGGCTAGCACAGAGAACTCGCGCAACGCCTTGTTAGCCATAAATTCAGGTGGTGCGGTGGAATGTGGCTTGGTTCTGGAGGTAGACAGAGAGTGTAGAATGTTGGTTCGTCCTTTCCTCAAGATTGCCTCAGGATCGTCAACGAAGTTTGGAGGCAGCTGAAATCCAACTCCACTTCCACTCATAAACTATCCCTATTTTCATCGACAACATGGAGAAAACATAAAAGGTTAACCTGAATGAGCAATAATTACTATACTTTATTATTACCATTGAACTTATCCATGATTAATCTAGCCTTCCCCAGCAACGGCGCCAGAAATGCTTATTGGCATTTCTTAACATCATTACCAAGAATAGTGATATGACCCATTCTAGTCAACGGCGCTAGAAATACTTATTGGTACTTATTAACATTATCACTATGAATGTATCATTTCAGCCATTCATAGATAATAATGCTAACAAATACACTGATAGTTCAGGTTCTATTCAATCCGCAAGCGCACAGATCTATCATTGTAGCATTTCACCCAGAGTATTCAGGGTATCGTTATTTATATTTTCCCATGGGAAGGCAATAGCTAATCATGGATATTGGATAGCTCAATGTTAATAATATAGCATAATAACCAATTGTTCATTAGGGGTAAATAAAGTATTGATAAATTGGGGATAGTGAAGTTTCACACAGGCATATATGAGCATCTCAATCAGGGGTAAAGGAAGATAATTAAATAAAAGAATAAAGAATAAAAGAATATCCTAACTAGAACAATCTATTATAATTATTGTCAAAAATTCTAGCAAGTCATACAATTAATATAAACATGGTTAGATTCACATCTAGATGGATCGGGACAATGCCTAAGGTCTGGTCTGCCAGCTCCTCGCATCGCTTTAGACTCCTACACCATACCCGAACGTGGGGGAATACGAGGGACGAACAGGGCTGTCACCACCTGCTCCCTACACCACTACTGTGGAGTACGAACTGCAATTACCCGTTCCCTTGTATCCAAGTACCACACTTGCATACACGAAAACCACATATGTCCCCCCAGGTCGAGAACATATGTAAATCCGAAGACTTGGTAAACCACCATCTAGACATTAGTCTAAACATGATCACACTAGTTATATGTTTAGTTAAGATCAAAGTTCTAATCATCATGATCAAGATACTGGAACTAAGAACTAGTTCTAATACGAAGAACATGAATGAAGAAGTTAGCTCTAATTCAAGAACAATACTA
Source organism: Tripidium arundinaceum (assembly GCA_030439765.1). Classification (NCBI taxonomy): domain Eukaryota; kingdom Viridiplantae; phylum Streptophyta; class Magnoliopsida; order Poales; family Poaceae; genus Tripidium; species Tripidium arundinaceum. Next base: position 6,465 of record JAHUYU010000009.1, read on the forward strand.
TAAATATAAGTAGAGAACAAGAACAAGATGGAACTAGAACTAGATTTATTCATACCAAGAATAGCCAAAATGTTCTTCTCCTCTTTACAACTTGAAGCTCTGCTCTAGATCTAAACTACAACTAAAACGATAAACCAAAACTAGAGAGCTCTGGAGTTGTATTGCCTGAATGTGTGACTTATGTGAAACTTATGTGAAACTTGATTTACAGAGGAGAACATGGCTACTTTGTATAGTGCCTAAAGGTCGGTTCGTGGACGAATATTCTTGGTAACCTATGAAACCGCCTTTAGCACCGCCATAGGAACCGTCATGCGAAAGATGGGCCCGAGATGCGCCACTAGGGGGGCGGCCGCACCAGGGGGTCGGCCGCACCCTGGCTGCCGCCTCTCGCCACCGACTTTGTCTGGTGGGCCCCCTGATGGGTCTGGATCACTTCTTTGTTGGGTATTGGCCCTGGTTCGCGTCGTGGATTTGGCCTTCTTTCCATGCTTCAACTTGGGCTGCGCGAAATACGCTTTGTTGATTGCGCATTTTCCCGAGTTTTATACTAATTCCATACTTAAGTCCTGCAAAACAGTAATCTTCCAATACATGTGGAACTAGGTGAATATTAAAGACATGCATGTAAAATATGTGTTTTTCTCCATTTTTCATAGAAGTTGGTGGTATGGAATATGTCGTTAGTGACCGCCAACACTCACGGATCCTCCAAAACAAGAACGGGTCCGCGCCACCCGAGAGCATAGTACAGCACCAATCCAGCCCATTGCCACGTGGGTACACACTACTCTCGCCATCTCTCCACTCCTAGTGCGTGGGTAGCCTTTCTCGTAACGGAATAGCCGAAGTAAAGCTTCCCGAAGTATGTGGCTAGTACTATCAAAGTTCTTGATCCAAGGGCCAAACAACGGACGGTCCTTAACCGACACAGACGGAAACACTACACGGGACTCCATTCCCGATGCAAGTTACCCGTCCGGTCTCATATTATATATCATAACTTATTATTCATCAAGTTATGTCATCATCATATCATTTTTCAAACTTTTCATTAAATACCTACTTTACTAAGCATAGCTAAGCATACTAGGCATTTTTAAATCAAAACAGGTATCAAGGATGATATGGTAATAATCAAGGTTGGTAATGCAACAATTAGGTAACCACTCAACTCCTAATTACCTAATGCAACATTTTATAACTAGTGATGTAAAACTTTATAAAATTCAAGGTAGGGTTGAATGCATCCGGGGCTTGCCTTGGTCGGCGGGGTAGTCAGGCTCTTCTGAGGTACCACAGATGTCAAACCCAACTTCAACTGATGGTTGACCTTCCTCTGGAGCTTGGTCAACTCTTTCGTGCTCAACCTCGTTCACTATACGTGATAATGATGCATGCTTAATGAAATGCTCATGATGAAACATGATAACATGGTAAAGATAGCAAAACAAGATTAATTAACTTGAGTACAACTTTCCTTCACGGTACAGTTGCAAGCCAACAAAAACCAACTTGTTGTACTGCTTTAGGGTTCTCTAAGTCATTAGTTACTAATGACCATCTTTAGGTATAAGACAAGTCATTAACAAACCCTAATCACTACACAAGTAATTAGGTTTATGGTTTTATTATTTACTAATCATTAATCACATTTATTAATTAAATAATTAATTAATTAACAAAACTTAATCATGGTTAAGCATGAACCCAGTCATTAATTTAAGTGCCAAGGATCATTAGGGTTAATGACCCAAGGTCATCACTCAAACCAAAATCACACAAAGCTTAAGGTAAAAAGGCTAAAATATCTAATTAAATTCATTAATTAATTAATTAAAACATAGGTCAAAATTAAACTTTGTCAAAATGATCTCAAACTTTTTATACAGGTTGGTCATACCATGGAACAGTAGCAAAACAAATTTCATAATTTATGGACTTATATTTTATCTATTAAAAATCCTAGAAGGTCCATTTATGAATTAATTGGCTAATTTTTACTACACATAAAAAGTACTGGAAATTCAAGTTTTATATTTTTCGCAAATATTACACATATCAGAGAGGCTACACAAAAATTTTCACAATTTTTGGAGCTGTACAAAAATTCATACAAAAAGAACAAATATCAGTACTATTCATGCATTTCAGAAAATCAAATTAAACAAAACCCCGCGCTGCAGCTGCTGACAGGCGGGCCCAACTTGTCAGTATCTTCTTTCTCGCGACGGCCGCGCACGGCGGCGCTCTGCCTGGCGTTTTCTCACCGTCGGCGAGATCGCGGGTCAAGCTAAGGGTAGCTCGTGTTCCCCTTCACCTCCTCTACCGATCTAGCCCCTATTTTCTAACCCTACCGATCCGAGCATGCCTCCCCGTCGGCTATGGCGGACGCATCGGCTCGGCTCTCGTCGGCCAGCCACGGAAGGACGGTAGCGTTTAAAGGAAGGAGACGGGAAGACCCAGGAGCTCACCGCGGTGCTACCTCTCACGGAGATGAGGACCGGAACAGGGCGGAGCACCGAGGTCGTCGATAGCAGTGTCTGCGGCGCCGTGAACCGGCGGCGAAGATGGTGTTCCGGTGAACTTGGTGCCGTTGAGCTGAAACGAGCGGACCGATGAGCATTATGGACCCGAGACAAAGCCATAGCAGAAGACAGAACGGACCTAGCCTCACCAGAGAGGGCTGGCCATGGTGAACCTGACCTCGGCGGGGATGTCACCGGCCGTAGAGAAGAAAAGGCGACGCCGGACCACTCCGGCGATGTCACGGCTTGCTAGCAGGCTCAGAAGGATCGCAAGAGCATGGCGAAGCTTTGTGCAAGACGAATTTGACGGCGGTGGAGCGAGGACGATGTATTGGGCGCTGCAGTGGAGAGCGACGGCGACGACGACGGAAGAGAAAAGAAGTTTCGCCGGCGCGCTGAGCTTTATAGCGCGGCCGGATGCGTGCGAAGGGGACGCGTAGACACGCAGTGCCAGCGCGAAGCGGCAAGCAGCTGCGTGGTGCGCGCGCGCGGCAGCGTTGCCGGCGGTGAGCGGCACGTCCACTAACCGGGTTCAGAGATAATTACAGAAATGCCATTAACTCCATTTTTCAAATTATATAACAACTTGAAAATCTCCAAAAATAAAAGTTGTTCCATTTTTCATGCTCTACAACTTTCATAATTGGACCATCTTCAAATTCTGCCTTCATCTTAAAATTTAAATTTGAAATTCAAATTTGGGTTTTCCTATTTTCAAAATTACTTTGAATTTTATATTGAAACTTCAAAAACTTTATAAACCAAAGTTGTACCTCTTAACTAGTACTACAGCTTTGCTTTTTGTGTCACTCCCAAATTATGTATAATTTTTAAACTATAGAAAAAAGGGGTAAAAGGATAATATAGAATTTAGGGTTTTTCCATTTAATTTTTAATTTGGAAATTGGTTTTTGAAATGCACTATCCATTAAATAGAGTTCAAAACACTTTTTGAAAGTATTACCATGGTATTTCATAGAAGACCACTCAAAACTGCTATTTTAGGGTTTAAACCCATATTATATATGTATATATACACATACACATATATGCATGAAATATCACTTGCACCCAACAACAAAAGTGAACCCACTTAAAAACTAATTGGGTTTCACAACAATACTAAAAGCATAAATTTAAACATGCTACTCTCCTATGCACAATCAACTTGAAATTAAAACTTATTTTAAGTTGGTGCACATGAAATGATGACCATATATGGATGCTTTGCAGTGCATATGATGACATGGCAGGTTTTAAATGTTGCTTAACACCAGAGGTGTTACATGATCACTAGCCCAATATGTCACGTAAACAACCCTAGAGACCCCTTGCACATGCATGGTAAACATCATCCATAATCTAGACTTGAATCACAAATGAGCCACATGAACAATGAAGAACATAGGTTTTGTCGACACATTGATGAAGCGTCCGTCAATTTCACGGACCATCCGTCAACACGAACACTTAGTCAAAACTCACAGCCAACACTTAGTCTTCACTGATAAGGAATTCACGGATCGTCCGTGAGATCCACGGATCGTCTCTCAAGAATTAAAATTAATTTTCAATAAAACTCGAGAGCACAAAGTTCACCACGGAGCATTCACCGAATTCACGGATCGTCCATGAGCACAGATCACCCAAAATGACTAAGTGTTGGCTGTGAGTTTTGACTAAGTGTTCGTGTTGACGGATGGTCCGTGAAATTGACGGACGCTTCATCAATGTGTCGACAAAACCTATGTTCTTCATTGTTCATGTGGCTCATTTGTGATTCAAGTCTAGATTATGGATGATGTTTACCATGCATGTGCAAGGGGTCTCTAGGGTTGTTTACGTGACATATTGGGCTAGTGATCATGTAACACCTCTGGTGTTAAGCAACATTTAAAACCTGCCATGTCATCATATGCACTGCAAAGCATCCATATATGGTCATCATTTCATGTGCACCAACTTAAAATAAGTTTTAATTTCAAGTTGATTGTGCATAGGAGAGTAGCATGTTTAAATTTATGCTTTTAGTATTGTTGTGAAACCCAATTAGTTTTTAAGTGGGTTCACTTTTGTTGTTGGGTGCAAGTGATATTTCATGCATATATGTGTATGTGTATATATACATATATAATATGGGTTTAAACCCTAAAATAGCAGTTTTGAGTGGTCTTCTATGAAATACCATGGTAATACTTTCAAAAAGTGTTTTGAACTCTATTTAATGGATAGTGCATTTCAAAAACCAATTTCCAAATTAAAAATTAAATGGAAAAACCCTAAATTCTATATTATCCTTTTACCCCTTTTTTCTATAGTTTAAAAATTATACATAATTTGGGAGTGACACAAAAAGCAAAGCTGTAGTACTAGTTAAGAGGTACAACTTTGGTTTATAAAGTTTTTGAAGTTTCAATATAAAATTCAAAGTAATTTTGAAAATAGGAAAACCCAAATTTGAATTTCAAATTTAAATTTTAAGATGAAGGCAGAATTTGAAGATGGTCCAATTATGAAAGTTGTAGAGCATGAAAAATGGAACAACTTTTATTTTTGGAGATTTTCAAGTTGTTATATAATTTGAAAAATGGAGTTAATGGCATTTCTGTAATTATCTCTGAACCCGGTTAGTGGACGTGCCGCTCACCGCCGGCAACGCTGCCGCGCGCGCGCACCACGCAGCTGCTTGCCGCTTCGCGCTGGCACTGCGTGTCTACGCGTCCCCTTCGCACGCATCCGGCCGCGCTATAAAGCTCAGCGCGCCGGCGAAACTTCTTTTCTCTTCCGTCGTCGTCGCCGTCGCTCTCCACTGCAGCGCCCAATACATCGTCCTCGCTCCACCGCCGTCAAATTCGTCTTGCACAAAGCTTCGCCATGCTCTTGCGATCCTTCTGAGCCTGCTAGCAAGCCGTGACATCGCCGGAGTGGTCCGGCGTCGCCTTTTCTTCTCTACGGCCGGTGACATCCCCGCCGAGGTCAGGTTCACCATGGCCAGCCCTCTCTGGTGAGGCTAGGTCCGTTCTGTCTTCTGCTATGGCTTTGTCTCGGGTCCATAATGCTCATCGGTCCGCTCGTTTCAGCTCAACGGCACCAAGTTCACCGGAACACCATCTTCGCCGCCGGTTCACGGCGCCGCAGACACTGCTATCGACGACCTCGGTGCTCCGCCCTGTTCCGGTCCTCATCTCCGTGAGAGGTAGCACCGCGGTGAGCTCCTGGGTCTTCCCGTCTCCTTCCTTTAAACGCTACCGTCCTTCCGTGGCTGGCCGACGAGAGCCGAGCCGATGCGTCCGCCATAGCCGACGGGGAGGCATGCTCGGATCGGTAGGGTTAGAAAATAGGGGCTAGATCGGTAGAGGAGGTGAAGGGGAACACGAGCTACCCTTAGCTTGACCCGCGATCTCGCCGACGGTGAGAAAACGCCAGGCAGAGCGCCGCCGTGCGCGGCCGTCGCGAGAAAGAAGATACTGACAAGTTGGGCCCGCCTGTCAGCAGCTGCAGCGCGGGGTTTTGTTTAATTTGATTTTCTGAAATGCATGAATAGTACTGATATTTGTTCTTTTTGTATGAATTTTTGTACAGCTCCAAAAATTGTGAAATTTTTGTGTAGCCTCTCTGATATGTGTAATATTTGCGAAAAATATAAAACTTGAATTTCCAGTACTTTTTATGTGTAGTAAAAATTAGCCAATTAATTCATAAATGGACCTTCTAGGATTTTTAATAGATAAAATATAAGTCCATAAATTATGAAATTTGTTTTGCTACTGTTCCATGGTATGACCAACCTGTATAAAAAGTTTGAGATCATTTTGACAAAGTTTAATTTTGACCTATGTTTTAATTAATTAATTAATGAATTTAATTAGATATTTTAGCCTTTTTACCTTAAGCTTTGTGTGATTTTGGTTTGAGTGATGACCTTGGGTCATTAACCCTAATGATCCTTGGCACTTAAATTAATGACTGGGTTCATGCTTAACCATGATTAAGTTTTGTTAATTAATTAATTATTTAATTAATAAATGTGATTAATGATTAGTAAATAATAAAACCATAAACCTAATTACTTGTGTAGTGATTAGGGTTTGTTAATGACTTGTCTTATACCTAAAGATGGTCATTAGTAACTAATGACTTAGAGAACCCTAAAGCAGTACAACAAGTTGGTTTTTGTTGGCTTGCAACTGTACCGTGAAGGAAAGTTGTACTCAAGTTAATTAATCTTGTTTTGCTATCTTTACCATGTTATCATGTTTCATCATGAGCATTTCATTAAGCATGCATCATTATCACGTATAGTGAACGAGGTTGAGCACGAAAGAGTTGACCAAGCTCCAGAGGAAGGTCAACCATCAGTTGAAGTTGGGTTTGACATCTGTGGTACCTCAGAAGAGCCTGACTACCCCGCCGACCAAGGCAAGCCCCGGATGCATTCAACCCTACCTTGAATTTTATAAAGTTTTACATCACTAGTTATAAAATGTTGCATTAGGTAATTAGGAGTTGAGTGGTTACCTAATTGTTGCATTACCAACCTTGATTATTACCATATCATCCTTGATACCTGTTTTGATTTAAAAATGCCTAGTATGCTTAGCTATGCTTAGTAAAGTAGGTATTTAATGAAAAGTTTGAAAAATGATATGATGATGACATAACTTGATGAATAATAAGTTATGATATATAATATGAGACCGGACGGGTAACTTGCATCGGGAATGGAGTCCCGTGTAGTGTTTCCGTCTGTGTCGGTTAAGGACCGTCCGTTGTTTGGCCTTCTTTCCATGCTTCAACTTGGGCTGCGCGAAATACGCTTTGTTGATTGCGCATTTTCCCGAGTTTTATACTAATTCCATACTTAAGTCCTGCAAAACAGTAATCTTCCAATACATGTGGAACTAGGTGAATATTAAAGACATGCATGTAAAATATGTGTTTTTCTCCATTTTTCATAGAAGTTGGTGGTATGGAATATGTCGTTAGTGACCGCCAACACTCACGGATCCTCCAAAACAAGAACGGGTCCGCGCCACCCGAGAGCATAGTACAGCACCAATCCAGCCCATTGCCACGTGGGTACACACTACTCTCGCCATCTCTCCACTCCTAGTGCGTGGGTAGCCTTTCTCGTAACGGAATAGCCGAAGTAAAGCTTCCCGAAGTATGTGGCTAGTACTATCAAAGTTCTTGATCCAAGGGCCAAACAACGGACGGTCCTTAACCGACACAGACGGAAACACTACACGGGACTCCATTCCCGATGCAAGTTACCCGTCCGGTCTCATATTATATATCATAACTTATTATTCATCAAGTTATGTCATCATCATATCATTTTTCAAACTTTTCATTAAATACCTACTTTACTAAGCATAGCTAAGCATACTAGGCATTTTTAAATCAAACAGGTATCAAGGATGATATGGTAATAATCAAGGTTGGTAATGCAACAATTAGGTAACCACTCAACTCCTAATTACCTAATGCAACATTTTATAACTAGTGATGTAAAACTTTATAAAATTCAAGGTAGGGTTGAATGCATCCGGGGCTTGCCTTGGTCGGCGGGGTAGTCAGGCTCTTCTGAGGTACCACAGATGTCAAACCCAACTTCAACTGATGGTTGACCTTCCTCTGGAGCTTGGTCAACTCTTTCGTGCTCAACCTCGTTCACTATACGTGATAATGATGCATGCTTAATGAAATGCTCATGATGAAACATGATAACATGGTAAAGATAGCAAAACAAGATTAATTAACTTGAGTACAACTTTCCTTCACGGTACAGTTGCAAGCCAACAAAAACCAACTTGTTGTACTGCTTTAGGGTTCTCTAAGTCATTAGTTACTAATGACCATCTTTAGGTATAAGACAAGTCATTAACAAACCCTAATCACTACACAAGTAATTAGGTTTATGGTTTTATTATTTACTAATCATTAATCACATTTATTAATTAAATAATTAATTAATTAACAAAACTTAATCATGGTTAAGCATGAACCCAGTCATTAATTTAAGTGCCAAGGATCATTAGGGTTAATGACCCAAGGTCATCACTCAAACCAAATCACACAAAGCTTAAGGTAAAAAGGCTAAAATATCTAATTAAATTCATTAATTAATTAATTAAAACATAGGTCAAAATTAAACTTTGTCAAAATGATCTCAAACTTTTTATACAGGTTGGTCATACCATGGAACAGTAGCAAAACAAATTTCATAATTTATGGACTTATATTTTATCTATTAAAAATCCTAGAAGGTCCATTTATGAATTAATTGGCTAATTTTTACTACACATAAAAAGTACTGGAAATTCAAGTTTTATATTTTTCGCAAATATTACACATATCAGAGAGGCTACACAAAAATTTTCACAATTTTTGGAGCTGTACAAAAATTCATACAAAAAGAACAATATCAGTACTATTCATGCATTTCAGAAAATCAAATTAAACAAAACCCCGCGCTGCAGCTGCTGACAGGCGGGCCCAACTTGTCAGTATCTTCTTTCTCGCGACGGCCGCGCACGGCGGCGCTCTGCCTGGCGTTTTCTCACCGTCGGCGAGATCGCGGGTCAAGCTAAGGGTAGCTCGTGTTCCCCTTCACCTCCTCTACCGATCTAGCCCCTATTTTCTAACCCTACCGATCCGAGCATGCCTCCCCGTCGGCTATGGCGGACGCATCGGCTCGGCTCTCGTCGGCCAGCCACGGAAGGACGGTAGCGTTTAAAGGAAGGAGACGGGAAGACCCAGGAGCTCACCGCGGTGCTACCTCTCACGGAGATGAGGACCGGAACAGGGCGGAGCACCGAGGTCGTCGATAGCAGTGTCTGCGGCGCCGTGAACCGGCGGCGAAGATGGTGTTCCGGTGAACTTGGTGCCGTTGAGCTGAAACGAGCGGACCGATGAGCATTATGGACCCGAGACAAAGCCATAGCAGAAGACAGAACGGACCTAGCCTCACCAGAGAGGGCTGGCCATGGTGAACCTGACCTCGGCGGGGATGTCACCGGCCGTAGAGAAGAAAAGGCGACGCCGGACCACTCCGGCGATGTCACGGCTTGCTAGCAGGCTCAGAAGGATCGCAAGAGCATGGCGAAGCTTTGTGCAAGACGAATTTGACGGCGGTGGAGCGAGGACGATGTATTGGGCGCTGCAGTGGAGAGCGACGGCGACGACGACGGAAGAGAAAAGAAGTTTCGCCGGCGCGCTGAGCTTTATAGCGCGGCCGGATGCGTGCGAAGGGGACGCGTAGACACGCAGTGCCAGCGCGAAGCGGCAAGCAGCTGCGTGGTGCGCGCGCGCGGCAGCGTTGCCGGCGGTGAGCGGCACGTCCACTAACCGGGTTCAGAGATAATTACAGAAATGCCATTAACTCCATTTTTCAAATTATATAACAACTTGAAAATCTCCAAAAATAAAAGTTGTTCCATTTTTCATGCTCTACAACTTTCATAATTGGACCATCTTCAAATTCTGCCTTCATCTTAAAATTTAAATTTGAAATTCAAATTTGGGTTTTTCCTATTTTCAAAATTACTTTGAATTTTATATTGAAACTTCAAAAACTTTATAAACCAAAGTTGTACCTCTTAACTAGTACTACAGCTTTGCTTTTTGTGTCACTCCCAAATTATGTATAATTTTTAAACTATAGAAAAAAGGGGTAAAAGGATAATATAGAATTTAGGGTTTTTCCATTTAATTTTTAATTTGGAAATTGGTTTTTGAAATGCACTATCCATTAAATAGAGTTCAAAACACTTTTTGAAAGTATTACCATGGTATTTCATAGAAGACCACTCAAAACTGCTATTTTAGGGTTTAAACCCATATTATATATGTATATATACACATACACATATATGCATGAAATATCACTTGCACCCAACAACAAAAGTGAACCCACTTAAAAACTAATTGGGTTTCACAACAATACTAAAAGCATAAATTTAAACATGCTACTCTCCTATGCACAATCAACTTGAAATTAAAACTTATTTTAAGTTGGTGCACATGAAATGATGACCATATATGGATGCTTTGCAGTGCATATGATGACATGGCAGGTTTTAAATGTTGCTTAACACCAGAGGTGTTACATGATCACTAGCCCAATATGTCACGTAAACAACCCTAGAGACCCCTTGCACATGCATGGTAAACATCATCCATAATCTAGACTTGAATCACAAATGAGCCACATGAACAATGAAGAACATAGGTTTTGTCGACACATTGATGAAGCGTCCGTCAATTTCACGGACCATCCGTCAACACGAACACTTAGTCAAAACTCACAGCCAACACTTAGTCATTTTGGGTGATCTGTGCTCATGGACGATCCGTGAATTCGGTGAATGCTCCGTGGTGAACTTTGTGCTCTCGAGTTTTATTGAAAATTAATTTTAATTCTTGAGAGACGATCCGTGGATCTCACGGACGATCCGTGAATTCCTTATCAGTGAAGACTAAGTGTTGGCTGTGAGTTTTGACTAAGTGTTCGTGTTGACGGATGGTCCGTGAAATTGACGGACGCTTCATCAATGTGTCGACAAAACCTATGTTCTTCATTGTTCATGTGGCTCATTTGTGATTCAAGTCTAGATTATGGATGATGTTTACCATGCATGTGCAAGGGGTCTCTAGGGTTGTTTACGTGACATATTGGGCTAGTGATCATGTAACACCTCTGGTGTTAAGCAACATTTAAAACCTGCCATGTCATCATATGCACTGCAAAGCATCCATATATGGTCATCATTTCATGTGCACCAACTTAAAATAAGTTTTAATTTCAAGTTGATTGTGCATAGGAGAGTAGCATGTTTAAATTTATGCTTTTAGTATTGTTGTGAAACCCAATTAGTTTTTAAGTGGGTTCACTTTTGTTGTTGGGTGCAAGTGATATTTCATGCATATATGTGTATGTGTATATATACATATATAATATGGGTTTAAACCCTAAAATAGCAGTTTTGAGTGGTCTTCTATGAAATACCATGGTAATACTTTCAAAAAGTGTTTTGAACTCTATTTAATGGATAGTGCATTTCAAAAACCAATTTCCAAATTAAAAATTAAATGGAAAAACCCTAAATTCTATATTATCCTTTTACCCCTTTTTTCTATAGTTTAAAAATTATACATAATTTGGGAGTGACACAAAAAGCAAAGCTGTAGTACTAGTTAAGAGGTACAACTTGGTTTATAAAGTTTTTGAAGTTTCAATATAAAATTCAAAGTAATTTTGAAAATAGGAAAACCCAAATTTGAATTTCAAATTTAAATTTTAAGATGAAGGCAGAATTTGAAGATGGTCCAATTATGAAAGTTGTAGAGCATGAAAAATGGAACAACTTTTATTTTTGGAGATTTTCAAGTTGTTATATAATTTGAAAAATGGAGTTAATGGCATTTCTGTAATTATCTCTGAACCCGGTTAGTGGACGTGCCGCTCACCGCCGGCAACGCTGCCGCGCGCGCGCACCACGCAGCTGCTTGCCGCTTCGCGCTGGCACTGCGTGTCTACGCGTCCCCTTCGCACGCATCCGGCCGCGCTATAAAGCTCAGCGCGCCGGCGAAACTTCTTTTCTCTTCCGTCGTCGTCGCCGTCGCTCTCCACTGCAGCGCCCAATACATCGTCCTCGCTCCACCGCCGTCAAATTCGTCTTGCACAAAGCTTCGCCATGCTCTTGCGATCCTTCTGAGCCTGCTAGCAAGCCGTGACATCGCCGGAGTGGTCCGGCGTCGCCTTTTCTTCTCTACGGCCGGTGACATCCCCGCCGAGGTCAGGTTCACCATGGCCAGCCCTCTCTGGTGAGGCTAGGTCCGTTCTGTCTTCTGCTATGGCTTTGTCTCGGGTCCATAATGCTCATCGGTCCGCTCGTTTCAGCTCAACGGCACCAAGTTCACCGGAACACCATCTTCGCCGCCGGTTCACGGCGCCGCAGACACTGCTATCGACGACCTCGGTGCTCCGCCCTGTTCCGGTCCTCATCTCCGTGAGAGGTAGCACCGCGGTGAGCTCCTGGGTCTTCCCGTCTCCTTCCTTTAAACGCTACCGTCCTTCCGTGGCTGGCCGACGAGAGCCGAGCCGATGCGTCCGCCATAGCCGACGGGGAGGCATGCTCGGATCGGTAGGGTTAGAAAATAGGGGCTAGATCGGTAGAGGAGGTGAAGGGGAACACGAGCTACCCTTAGCTTGACCCGCGATCTCGCCGACGGTGAGAAAACGCCAGGCAGAGCGCCGCCGTGCGCGGCCGTCGCGAGAAAGAAGATACTGACAAGTTGGGCCCGCCTGTCAGCAGCTGCAGCGCGGGGTTTTGTTTAATTTGATTTTCTGAAATGCATGAATAGTACTGATATTTGTTCTTTTTGTATGAATTTTTGTACAGCTCCAAAAATTGTGAAATTTTTGTGTAGCCTCTCTGATATGTGTAATATTTGCGAAAAATATAAAACTTGAATTTCCAGTACTTTTTATGTGTAGTAAAAATTAGCCAATTAATTCATAAATGGACCTTCTAGGATTTTTAATAGATAAAATATAAGTCCATAAATTATGAAATTTGTTTTGCTACTGTTCCATGGTATGACCAACCTGTATAAAAAGTTTGAGATCATTTTGACAAAGTTTAATTTTGACCTATGTTTTAATTAATTAATTAATGAATTTAATTAGATATTTTAGCCTTTTTACCTTAAGCTTTGTGTGATTTTGGTTTGAGTGATGACCTTGGGTCATTAACCCTAATGATCCTTGGCACTTAAATTAATGACTGGGTTCATGCTTAACCATGATTAAGTTTTGTTAATTAATTAATTATTTAATTAATAAATGTGATTAATGATTAGTAAATAATAAAACCATAAACCTAATTACTTGTGTAGTGATTAGGGTTTGTTAATGACTTGTCTTATACCTAAAGATGGTCATTAGTAACTAATGACTTAGAGAACCCTAAAGCAGTACAACAAGTTGGTTTTTGTTGGCTTGCAACTGTACCGTGAAGGAAAGTTGTACTCAAGTTAATTAATCTTGTTTTGCTATCTTTACCATGTTATCATGTTTCATCATGAGCATTTCATTAAGCATGCATCATTATCACGTATAGTGAACGAGGTTGAGCACGAAAGAGTTGACCAAGCTCCAGAGGAAGGTCAACCATCAGTTGAAGTTGGGTTTGACATCTGTGGTACCTCAGAAGAGCCTGACTACCCCGCCGACCAAGGCAAGCCCCGGATGCATTCAACCCTACCTTGAATTTTATAAAGTTTTACATCACTAGTTATAAAATGTTGCATTAGGTAATTAGGAGTTGAGTGGTTACCTAATTGTTGCATTACCAACCTTGATTATTACCATATCATCCTTGATACCTGTTTTGATTTAAAAATGCCTAGTATGCTTAGCTATGCTTAGTAAAGTAGGTATTTAATGAAAAGTTTGAAAAATGATATGATGATGACATAACTTGATGAATAATAAGTTATGATATATAATATGAGACCGGACGGGTAACTTGCATCGGGAATGGAGTCCCGTGTAGTGTTTCCGTCTGTGTCGGTTAAGGACCGTCCGTTGTTTGGCCCTTGGATCAAGAACTTTGATAGTACTAGCCACATACTTCGGGAAGCTTTACTTCGGCTATTCCGTTACGAGAAAGGCTACCCACGCACTAGGAGTGGAGAGATGGCGAGAGTAGTGTGTACCCACGTGGCAATGGGCTGGATTGGTGCTGTACTATGCTCTCGGGTGGCGCGGACCCGTTCTTGTTTTGGAGGATCCGTGAGTGTTGGCGGTCACTAACGACATATTCCATACCACCAACTTCTATGAAAAATGGAGAAAAACACATATTTTACATGCATGTCTTTAATATTCACCTAGTTCCACATGTATTGGAAGATTACTGTTTTGCAGGACTTAAGTATGGAATTAGTATAAAACTCGGGAAAATGCGCAATCAACAAAGCGTATTTCGCGCAGCCCAAGTTGAAGCATGGAAAGAAGGCCAAATCCACGACGCGAACCAGGGCCAATACCCAACAAAGAAGTGATCCAGACCCATCAGGGGGCCCACCAGACAAAGTCGGTGGCGAGAGGCGGCAGCCAGGGTGCGGCCGACCCCCTGGTGCGGCCGCCCCCCTAGTGGCGCATCTCGGGCCCATCTTTCGCATGACGGTTCCTATGGCGGTGCTAAAGGCGGTTTCATAGGTTACCAAGAATATTCGTCCACGAACCGACCTTTAGGCACTATACAAAGTAGCCATGTTCTCCTCTGTAAATCAAGTTTCACATAAGTTTCACATAAGTCACACATTCAGGCAATACAACTCCAGAGCTCTCTAGTTTTGGTTTATCGTTTTAGTTGTAGTTTAGATCTAGAGCAGAGCTTCAAGTTGTAAAGAGGAGAAGAACATTTTGGCTATTCTTGGTATGAATAAATCTAGTTCTAGTTCCATCTTGTTCTTGTTCTCTACTTATATTTATAGTATTGTTCTTGAAGTAGAACACAAACTTTATGCTGAGGCAACTTGCTCTAAACTTATGAAAAAACTAGAGAATATGATTGAGTAAGAGAGCAAATGAGAGAAGGATGAAAATGTGGTGAATATGGGTGTGCAAACCTCCATCCCAGCCTCTGCTATTTATAGAGAGTAATAACCGACGTAGCAGAGTTGGACACAACGGCTAGAAGCGTCAGGAGGCGGTTGGAGCCGAGCAACGTTCAGAAGGGGTCGGCCGACCCAGGGTGCGGCCGCACTAGGAGTGGCCCCTCTCTGGTCCAATTTTTGCAGGTGCTCTCCAACGGCTCTTTGAAGCTCATGACCGTTGGTTATTCGAACGTTGGTGACCGTTTGCTTGCTCAGATAAAAATTTTCCACAAATTTGCATATATTTTGAATTTTTATGAAAATTTTCAAAATTGTAAATTGAAAACAGAAAATTCTAAGGATTCTAAAACTGATTTTTAAAAAGTTTTTCATGTGTTTGAAAATTTTATTTTATTATAACACGTTATCTAAATTTTTAACATATTAAAAAGTAAAAATAAATAAATGACAACTACCATTTTACCTTTGGCGAAGGACTCACCATTTTTCGTCCGGTGGGTAAGACGTATCTTCCGTTAATTCACCGCATTAAAACTTTCTAGGGAATTCATGGGTTGCCCCGGAATTTTTCCTGATTGATCGACAGGAATAGCAGCGGCTAGGGTTGCTAAATTACCTTCAATAATTTTATTAAAATTTAATTGATCTTTTATAGCGGAAGATAATCTTTCCATATTAGCATTAATTGTTTCTAGCATCTTATCATGGAAAGCGAGTTTCTTATTTAAATTTTCATTAATTTTAACTTGTCCTAACACAAGTTTTTTAAACGAAGGTTGATTCGAATTAAAATTAAAATTGGGATTCGAATTACCTTGACGTTGATTATTCCACATATTATTACCTTGTTGGCGGAACCCATTGTTGATGAAGGAGACATCTTCCTGGTTCTTAGGGCAGTTATTCCCTGAATGGCCAACATTACCACAAACTTCACAAGTCATTTTTGACTCCATAGTTTGGGCAATACTTCTGATGGATTCTTTCTCTTGAGCTCGTTCATCAAGACGCTTGATGAGAAGATCCAACTTGGCTTCTAGCATGTCAACTTCTTTAACGGTGTGCATGCCTCTTCTATTTTGGTTTTTCTCATCCTTCCATCCTTGATTAGTAACCATTTTATCAATCAGTGACATGGCAGCATTGATGGTAAGGGAGAGAAATGCGCCTCCAGCAGTTGCATCGAGGTGGCCTTTAGACATGGGTGTGAGCCCATCATAGAAATTTTGTAGAATCAGCCAGTTTTCAATCCCGTGATGAAGACGGGCAAGGATGTAATCTTGAAGTCGTTCCCATGCCTCAGGAATTGTTGCCTCTTGATTCTGCTGGAAATTTGATATTCTTTCCCTCAAAGCATTGGTTTTGGAGAGCGGGAAGTACTTTGCTAGGAATGCTGCTACACATTTAGTCTAGGTGTCAACTGCAGTTGGGTCCTTGTAGAACCACTGTTTCGCTCTTCCCTCGAGGGAAAAGGGAAACAAACGGATCTTGATCGTGTCTGGCGCAACATCATTTATGACTATAGTGTCACAAAGTTCCAGGAACTGCTGTAAGTGTGCACTAGCATCCTCACTTGGCAAACCAGTGAATTTATTTGCTTGCACCATTGTAATAAGGCCAGTACGAAGCTCGAAATTCCTGTCACCAACATTGACAACGGGCCCTGTCGGCATATTGGCAATGGCTAGCACAGAGAACTCGCGCAACGCCTTGTTAGCCATAAATTCAGGTGGTGCGGTGGAATGTGGCTTGGTTCTGGAGGTAGACAGAGAGTGTAGAATGTTGGTTCGTCCTTTCCTCAAGATTGCCTCAGGATCGTCAACGAAGTTTGGAGGCAGCTGAAATCCAACTCCACTTCCACTCATAAACTATCCCTATTTTCATCGACAACATGGAGAAAACATAAAAGGTTAACCTGAATGAGCAATAATTACTATACTTTATTATTACCATTGAACTTATCCATGATTAATCTAGCCTTCCCCAGCAACGGCGCCAGAAATGCTTATTGGCATTTCTTAACATCATTACCAAGAATAGTGATATGACCCATTCTAGTCAACGGCGCTAGAAATACTTATTGGTACTTATTAACATTATCACTATGAATGTATCATTTCAGCCATTCATAGATAATAATGCTAACAAATACACTGATAGTTCAGGTTCTATTCAATCCGCAAGCGCACAGATCTATCATTGTAGCATTTCACCCAGAGTATTCAGGGTATCGTTATTTATATTTTCCCATGGGAAGGCAATAGCTAATCATGGATATTGGATAGCTCAATGTTAATAATATAGCATAATAACCAATTGTTCATTAGGGGTAAATAAAGTATTGATAAATTGGGGATAGTGAAGTTTCACACAGGCATATATGAGCATCTCAATCAGGGGTAAAGGAAGATAATTAAATAAAAGAATAAAGAATAAAAGAATATCCTAACTAGAACAATCTATTATAATTATTGTCAAAAATTCTAGCAAGTCATACAATTAATATAAACATGGTTAGATTCACATCTAGATGGATCGGGACAATGCCTAAGGTCTGGTCTGCCAGCTCCTCGCATCGCTTTAGACTCCTACACCATACCCGAACGTGGGGGAATACGAGGGACGAACAGGGCTGTCACCACCTGCTCCCTACACCACTACTGTGGAGTACGAACTGCAATTACCCGTTCCCTTGTATCCAAGTACCACACTTGCATACACGAAAACCACATATGTCCCCCCAGGTCGAGAACATATGTAAATCCGAAGACTTGGTAAACCACCATCTAGACATTAGTCTAAACATGATCACACTAGTTATATGTTTAGTTAAGATCAAAGTTCTAATCATCATGATCAAGATACTGGAACTAAGAACTAGTTCTAATACGAAGAACATGAATGAAGAAGTTAGCTCTAATTCAAGAACAATACTATAAATATAAGTAGAGAACAAGAACAAGATGGAACTAGAACTAGATTTATTCATACCAAGAATAGCCAAAATGTTCTTCTCCTCTTTACAACTTGAAGCTCTGCTCTAGATCTAAACTACAACTAAAACGATAAACCAAAACTAGAGAGCTCTGGAGTTGTATTGCCTGAATGTGTGACTTATGTGAAACTTATGTGATTTA
>JAHUYU010002944.1:0-24632 GCA_030439765.1 Tripidium arundinaceum
GCGTGGGTATGACTGTTTACTACTATATATACACTTGCTGACTTGCAGTATCAACCATTCAGTGAGCTAGGAAGAAGCTAACAAATGTAGCTTTGCTTTTAGGTATTGTTGTCTGAAACTTCTATTACCATCTAATTTGCACTTTTACAGGTACATAATCATGGTGCTAGTTCTCCTGTAGAACTCGCGAGACAATATATGAGCTCTCGTTATTCGAGGGAACCCCAATCAAGTAGTCTGCGGAGCCGATTGTTTCTTGAGAACAAAGGTGAAGCAAGCAACAATGATAGGAGGTCTGGACCACCAATTGTTCAGGCACCACTTGAATTTCGGAATGAAAACCCTGGTCTCCCTGTAAATGGCTATGTGACTTCGGGATTACGTGGGCGGTCAGCGATATATAGAATGTCTCGCTCTCCATATTTTAAGGTTGGTATATATATGTAGTGCACATTATGTCAGGTTCTTGTAGTTGCTAGTTTTCTGATAAGTGTAGTTTTGCATTGTAATGGCCTCAAAATATGATTTTGACAATCAAATGTAAATGCTACTATAAAATTGCAGTATCATCTAAGTTTACTTGTATCACCTTTTCTTATATACTTAACAAATGTTGATGACCAGTGCTGGTCAGATTTAAAATAGTTTGACTTAATGAGTTCTAGGATATCACCTTTTTCCTTTACCAGAGGTCACAAACACATATTTATTTGTATGTGCTCCACACAGAATGCTCTTAGTTCTACAGCGCTGGAAATTTTCTACTTGTTCATTTAATGAGTCGAGAAGAGTTTCCAGAGTTATTGGAAGTAATTTTTTGTTTATGCATCTTGTAGGGTCAGAACTATACCAGCGATGTGAACACATCTTCATTGTCCCAACGAGCACAAAGTTTGCATGTTGGTGGCAGGCAGGTAATTTATTAAACATTTGGAGTACTGCATAGCTTTATGTACTGAAGTATGCATTTTTTTCCCTGCATTGTACACACACAATATTAGAAAGCGATATGGATACGTTACAGAATTATGGCTGTGAATGTGTAAAATCTAGGATTTTTCTCTGATGTCTGTGATGTGCCACATGCAAGTATTTATATGATAGAAAACAACATATCATTTCGTTTTATTGATCCTTGTATAATATCATGGAACCTAGACTTGTTGGGTACATCATTTAGGAGCTTTCTTTGAGGTGTATGTAACTTCTGCGTGGTCTGAACTTTATGCACCAGAGCTTTCTCACTATACTCCCATCTTCATAACAGGTAGTGAAACGAAGCGCGGCTGAATTAGAGAGTGAACTTGGATCTATAGGCCCCATTCGTAGAATTCGGCAGAAGTCAAATATGATGTCTTCTTTTAGAGATTCTCGTGCAAATCCTCGAGGAAACCTTCTTACTAGCCATACAAGTGGTTCTGATTTTACTGGAGACAGCACATCCATTCAGTCTCCGAGCTCAAAAAGACTATTGGTTGGGAGTAGTCAATCTCTGCAACCCCTAGAGTCCCAAAAGAATGGGGGAGATGGTAAATCTAGTGGTAACATTCCACCCATACCAGCTCAATCAAACAAGATGGCTGAGAAGATATTTGAGCAGCTTAATATAATAGCTCCATCGCCAAAACAGCAGCAGTCTGTTACTCCGAATGCTATTAATTCTATGTCAAAGAAACCTGTTTTTCAAGATGCTGGGCCCAGCAGTATGTATAACCAATCTAGTTCCCTGAAGTTTCAAGATTTGGATGGTGCAAATGGACCCTTTGATACAAACTTGAATGGTTCCCTGTTGAAGAAAGACAAGCTAAATATAATAAAAGACGGATCGCCAAAAGCTGCCTTTTCTGATAGACCTACCCTTTTGGGGAACTCAGTTTCTGCTTCTAAATCGCAGATGCCAGGCTTTAAAATGGCTGTGATGGAGGTATGAGAAATGTGTAGTCTTTTTTATCAAATGTAATGCAGTCATATATCCAATGCTTGTGACCTGACACCTTTTTTTTACCGTTATGTTTTCAAGGACTTACTAGAGCTGGATGATGATCTGGAGGTCCCTATTCCATCATCAAGTAAGATAGAGGTTGAAACAACTGAGCAAAAAATTGATTCAAACAGAAAAGAACAGAAGGTTGAACAAAATATATTAGAGCAAAGGGTGGAACCAAACTTGAAGAAGAACATTGCTGGTTCTCTGGTTAGTGAACAGCCTGTAGCATCACTGTCTAAAACTGTCCCTTCATCTGGTGGTTTGCTTTTATCTAATGATCCTGGGAAGGCAGTTCCCATTGCTTCTGTGGACAACAATACCGGTTTTGCATTCTCAAATGCGCCTCCTGGCACCCGTCCTGCAACTGGTGTATCAACAATGCCACTTGCTTCAATTAATGACGATAAACAGACTGGTGCTTCAAATTCTATTTTTGGCATCAAGCAGTCAATTACATCAGATTCATGAAACATCAAAAGAGAGACAAGGATACAAGAGAAATCACCTCTGCCCAAGTGTGGATTTGTTTTTTGCAGTTGATGTTTCTGAATCTGATGTAATTGACTGCTTGATGCCAAAAATAGAATTTGAAGCACCAGTCTGTTTATCGTCATTAATTGAAGCAAGTGGCATTGTTGATACACCAGTTGCAGGACGGGTGCCAGGAGGCGCATTTGAGAATGCAAAACCGGTATTGTTGTCCACAGAAGCAATGGGAACTGCCTTCCCAGGATCATTAGATAAAAGCAAACCACCAGATGAAGGGACAGTTTTAGACAGTGATGCTACAGGCTGTTCACTAACCAGAGAACCAGCAATGTTCTTCTTCAAGTTTGGTTCCACCCTTTGCTCTAATATATTTTGTTCAACCTTCTGTTCTTTTCTGTTTGAATCAATTTTTTGCTCAGTTGTTTCAACCTCTATCTTACTTGATGATGGAATAGGGACCTCCAGATCATCATCCAGCTCTAGTAAGTCCTTGAAAACATAACGGTAAAAAAAAGGTGTCAGGTCACAAGCATTGGATATATGACTGCATTACATTTGATAAAAAAGACTACACATTTCTCATACCTCCATCACAGCCATTTTAAAGCCTGGCATCTGCGATTTAGAAGCAGAAACTGAGTTCCCCAAAAGGGTAGGTCTATCAGAAAAGGCAGCTTTTGGCGATCCGTCTTTTATTATATTTAGCTTGTCTTTCTTCAACAGGGAACCATTCAAGTTTGTATCAAAGGGTCCATTTGCACCATCCAAATCTTGAAACTTCAGGGAACTAGATTGGTTATACATACTGCTGGGCCCAGCATCTTGAAAAACAGGTTTCTTTGACATAGAATTAATAGCATTCGGAGTAACAGACTGCTGCTGTTTTGGCGATGGAGCTATTATATTAAGCTGCTCAAATATCTTCTCAGCCATCTTGTTTGATTGAGCTGGTATGGGTGGAATGTTACCACTAGATTTACCATCTCCCCCATTCTTTTGGGACTCTAGGGGTTGCAGAGATTGACTACTCCCAACCAATAGTCTTTTTGAGCTCGGAGACTGAATGGATGTGCTGTCTCCAGTAAAATCAGAACCACTTGTATGGCTAGTAAGAAGGTTTCCTCGAGGATTTGCACGAGAATCTCTAAAAGAAGACATCATATTTGACTTCTGCCGAATTCTACGAATGGGGCCTATAGATCCAAGTTCACTCTCTAATTCAGCCGCGCTTCGTTTCACTACCTGTTATGAAGATGGGAGTATAGTGAGAAAGCTCTGGTGCATAAAGTTCAGACCACGCAGAAGTTACATACACCTCAAAGAAAGCTCCTAAATGATGTACCCAACAAGTCTAGGTTCCATGATATTATACAAGGATCAATAAAACGAAATGATATGTTGTTTTCTATCATATAAATACTTGCATGTGGCACATCACAGACATCAGAGAAAAATCCTAGATTTTACACATTCACAGCCATAATTCTGTAACGTATCCATATCGCTTTCTAATATTGTGTGTGTACAATGCAGGGAAAAAAATGCATACTTCAGTACATAAAGCTATGCAGTACTCCAAATGTTTAATAAATTACCTGCCTGCCACCAACATGCAAACTTTGTGCTCGTTGGGACAATGAAGATGTGTTCACATCGCTGGTATAGTTCTGACCCTACAAGATGCATAAACAAAAAATTACTTCCAATAACTCTGGAAACTCTTCTCGACTCATTAAATGAACAAGTAGAAAATTTCCAGCGCTGTAGAACTAAGAGCATTCTGTGTGGAGCACATACAAATAAATATGTGTTTGTGACCTCTGGTAAAGGAAAAAGGTGATATCCTAGAACTCATTAAGTCAAACTATTTTAAATCTGACCAGCACTGGTCATCAACATTTGTTAAGTATATAAGAAAAGGTGATACAAGTAAACTTAGATGATACTGCAATTTTATAGTAGCATTTACATTTGATTGTCAAAATCATATTTTGAGGCCATTACAATGCAAAACTACACTTATCAGAAAACTAGCAACTACAAGAACCTGACATAATGTGCACTACATATATATACCAACCTTAAAATATGGAGAGCGAGACATTCTATATATCGCTGACCGCCCACGTAATCCCGAAGTCACATAGCCATTTACAGGGAGACCAGGGTTTTCATTCCGAAATTCAAGTGGTGCCTGAACAATTGGTGGTCCAGACCTCCTATCATTGTTGCTTGCTTCACCTTTGTTCTCAAGAAACAATCGGCTCCGCAGACTACTTGATTGGGGTTCCCTCGAATAACGAGAGCTCATATATTGTCTCGCGAGTTCTACAGGAGAACTAGCACCATGATTATGTACCTGTAAAAGTGCAAATTAGATGGTAATAGAAGTTTCAGACAACAATACCTAAAAGCAAAGCTACATTTGTTAGCTTCTTCCTAGCTCACTGAATGGTTGATACTGCAAGTCAGCAAGTGTATATATAGTAGTAAACAGTCATACCAATACAAAGTTATTATGCTTACTGAGCTACATGCGTCCAATCAAACTAGCAATTTTACATTAGTACAGGAAAAAACATGGATCCAACAATCTAACCAGCTTTATTAACAACATATTTTGGAGTGCAGTAACAACAGGCTCTGAAGCTAATAATCTAAATGTGAACAGCACAGGTATGTCATTTGCATCCCTGAACTAAAACTTGAGACATATGCGTATTTAGGCCCCCAAGGCCCCAAACTAACTGGGAATCAATAGGGAACAAAAACTATTAACTAGAGATGGCATGGGAACTTATTTCAAACATAAGCTGTTGTTTGTCACGTGTTTTTATCTGAAATAAATCATAAATGTAGAATTGACAGTCTTTGATTTATTTAGCATACACATAACCAAAACTGACCTTAAATAGGGCCAAGTGTTTGGTAACATAAATTTGCAGTTCTAAGGGATCTAAGTGATACATAATGTAGACAAGGCGCATCGGCAAGCCTTGCATAATGGACACTTTACCAAAAAAGCAGTGAGAAGAGAGGAAGAAAATATGAAGAGTAGGTGGGGAAGTGGATGGCAAGGCCAAGCAGCCACCATCTCCCCCACCCCCACCAAGCTCGGCGTTGATGGCCGGCGCAGCACTCCCTCCAGGAAGGAAGGTGGCAGAGAGGAGGAACACAGAGATGGGGTGTGTAGCCAGCAGGGAGGGAGCAGTAGTTGCAAGCAGTACATTTTGGACATCGAGCAATCAGGAGTTCAGGATTCCGGGAAGTCGCGAAGAAAAGGGGTATAGACTCAATGGTGCGCTGGCCCTGCCCCTCCTTCCCCTGTCTTCCTTTATTTATTTTTTCCCCCATTTTCTTTGCTACTTTCTCTGCTGCATTCCACTGTTCCTAGATTGGTATGACATCACCTCGCCTCACGCCTTCACCTCCCCCTACCGCCTCAAGAGCCTTGGTGATACACACAGAACTCCAAGGACATGCTATCCAATTTAAATATTAAGAAAAAACTGCCATAATTTGAAGAAAGTAAACATAGTACGACCACATGACATAGAGACACTGGAAAAGGAATTATAAATTGTACAAGCCTTCCTCTTGGCTCTACTAACAGCATGAAATTTCATGGTATCCAGGCATTGGATAACAGAATTTTCTGTTATTCCATATTCAGGAGTAACATAAAATGCTTGTACGAGCAAGTTGAATCCTTACTTTAACAGCCGGAGAATCATCTAGATCCATATGACGTAATGCTGAGCCTCCGATTCCATCAATCCTGATACTTTCTTCATTCTTTTCCTCACGATAAACAATTGATTTAGGTGGATCAGACTCGATGGTTCTTGCACGCAATAAGTCTGTAAGACGATCAAACTCAACCCTGCAAAGGAAGTAATGGTCGTCATGAACAGCTTCAGTAGCATTGAACAAAGAATACATTGTTAAAGCAACACGCAAGCACAAACAGAGGAAAGGTGAAGAGCACACTGCGTGCAGCAGTACAACAAAAGGGAACCTCATTTGAAATATCTGGAAGAGGTGGAACATCACAGAACTAGATAATAGCCACTATACCAGGGGTGAGGGTGAATGCTAGTTATGAACTGAGAATTTACAAGATACATTTTAAGAAAAATATAGCAGATTAAACACAGGAAATTGAAGAATGGTAATTATGTAGATGCATACTTAGTGAATGTCTTCCGCATTAACAAGTGCTCTACTTCAGCCAATGCTTTGTCATCTGATGTGCCAATTATGCTCTTCCCTTTCTCCATTCCACCCTCTGGGATTGGAAGTGAATCCTGCATTGAGTTTTCAAATGTTCTGGTCTGAACAACGGTGAACCAAATGATACCAAATAGAACACAGGCTCATTAAACATAATATATAATGTGTTCTGTTTAACTGCATACGGTCGGTTGCTACTTACAACATGTGTTGAATCAGGTAAGTCCTGTTTTGGCTCATTTTTTCCTGCAAGCACAAAAACTGCAATCAGACCAGCAACAGTATAATTTATTAATTTATAGGCAATTATTACACACAATCGCTAATAAGAATTAAGATCCAACAGTAAGAAAGAATGGGGAGAGTAAGAGAACCCTTTATTTCGCATCCACCAATAAAAACATAAGGATCCAATAGGTTAGATTAGACACCTCTCGAGCGCTAAAATTTAGACTCTAGCATGCGCCAATCAATCATTGTGATATATTTCCTTTTGAAGTATATAGTCAAAACAATGCTAAAGCACTATACACATAACTGCAAACCACGGTTTTAAAGCTTCCCGTTTCTGCGGGAAAGCTCGTGTAAGTTACCACGGCAAAACAACTCGGCTTCATCACGAGCTCACCTCTATGTATCAGAAATACATCTGCCACAGCCAAAATCACCCAAAACCTTACGTAGGTGCTTAGCAATGTAGGTAAACCCTAGCATGCTCGGGAAGCCCGAAACCCTAGCCCCAATCAAAATCACGGGCGGTTGTTGCAGATGTCAATCTGAGGGAGCAGAGAGGAGCACAGATGAATCTTAGGCTCACCAGGAGGCGACGACAGCGGCGGAGACGGGGCCGGCGGCGGGGCGAGGCGCTTGCGGAACACCGAGCCGAAGAGGCGCGCGGCGCCGCCCGCGATGAGGCGGGAGGCCGGGTCCACCAGCCGGGACACCCAGCCACCGCTCCCACCGCCGCGCTCCCCGCCCGGCTCCGAGGATGCGTTAGCCGCTGCTGCAGCAGCGGCCGCAAGGCGGTGCGCGGCGGCGGCGGCGGGGGGCCGTGCGTAGGGCGTGGAGGCGGCGCGAGGCGGCGGGCGGCGCCGGATCTTCCCTCCGGCGCCGGAGCCGGCGTACGGGCTCGGGTACATGGCGCGGCGGAGGCGGGGGCGCGGGGTGGAGGCGCAGGGGAGGAAGGAAAGGGCCAGCGCACCATTGAGTCTATACCCCTTTTCTTCGCGACTTCCCGGAATCCTGAACTCCTGATTGCTCGATGTCCAAAATGTACTGCTTGCAACTACTGCTCCCTCCCTGCTGGCTACACACCCCATCTCTGTGTTCCTCCTCTCTGCCACCTTCCTTCCTGGAGGGAGTGCTGCGCCGGCCATCAACGCCGAGCTTGGTGGGGGTGGGGGAGATGGTGGCTGCTTGGCCTTGCCATCCACTTCCCCACCTACTCTTCATATTTTCTTCCTCTCTTCTCACTGCTTTTTTGGTAAAGTGTCCATTATGCAAGGCTTGCCGATGCGCCTTGTCTACATTATGTATCACTTAGATCCCTTAGAACTGCAAATTTATGTTACCAAACACTTGGCCCTATTTAAGGTCAGTTTTGGTTATGTGTATGCTAAATAAATCAAAGACTGTCAATTCTACATTTATGATTTATTTCAGATAAAAACACGTGACAAACAACAGCTTATGTTTGAAATAAGTTCCCATGCCATCTCTAGTTAATAGTTTTTGTTCCCTATTGATTCCCAGTTAGTTTGGGGCCTTGGGGGCCTAAATACGCATATGTCTCAAGTTTTAGTTCAGGGATGCAAATGACATACCTGTGCTGTTCACATTTAGATTATTAGCTTCAGAGCCTGTTGTTACTGCACTCCAAAATATGTTGTTAATAAAGCTGGTTAGATTGTTGGATCCATGTTTTTTCCTGTACTAATGTAAAATTGCTAGTTTGATTGGACGCATGTAGCTCAGTAAGCATAATAACTTTGTATTGGTATGACTGTTTACTACTATATATACACTTGCTGACTTGCAGTATCAACCATTCAGTGAGCTAGGAAGAAGCTAACAAATGTAGCTTTGCTTTTAGGTATTGTTGTCTGAAACTTCTATTACCATCTAATTTGCACTTTTACAGGTACATAATCATGGTGCTAGTTCTCCTGTAGAACTCGCGAGACAATATATGAGCTCTCGTTATTCGAGGGAACCCCAATCAAGTAGTCTGCGGAGCCGATTGTTTCTTGAGAACAAAGGTGAAGCAAGCAACAATGATAGGAGGTCTGGACCACCAATTGTTCAGGCACCACTTGAATTTCGGAATGAAAACCCTGGTCTCCCTGTAAATGGCTATGTGACTTCGGGATTACGTGGGCGGTCAGCGATATATAGAATGTCTCGCTCTCCATATTTTAAGGTTGGTATATATATGTAGTGCACATTATGTCAGGTTCTTGTAGTTGCTAGTTTTCTGATAAGTGTAGTTTTGCATTGTAATGGCCTCAAAATATGATTTTGACAATCAAATGTAAATGCTACTATAAAATTGCAGTATCATCTAAGTTTACTTGTATCACCTTTTCTTATATACTTAACAAATGTTGATGACCAGTGCTGGTCAGATTTAAAATAGTTTGACTTAATGAGTTCTAGGATATCACCTTTTTCCTTTACCAGAGGTCACAAACACATATTTATTTGTATGTGCTCCACACAGAATGCTCTTAGTTCTACAGCGCTGGAAATTTTCTACTTGTTCATTTAATGAGTCGAGAAGAGTTTCCAGAGTTATTGGAAGTAATTTTTTGTTTATGCATCTTGTAGGGTCAGAACTATACCAGCGATGTGAACACATCTTCATTGTCCCAACGAGCACAAAGTTTGCATGTTGGTGGCAGGCAGGTAATTTATTAAACATTTGGAGTACTGCATAGCTTTATGTACTGAAGTATGCATTTTTTTCCCTGCATTGTACACACACAATATTAGAAAGCGATATGGATACGTTACAGAATTATGGCTGTGAATGTGTAAAATCTAGGATTTTTCTCTGATGTCTGTGATGTGCCACATGCAAGTATTTATATGATAGAAAACAACATATCATTTCGTTTTATTGATCCTTG
This sequence comes from Tripidium arundinaceum, assembly GCA_030439765.1. Classification (NCBI taxonomy): domain Eukaryota; kingdom Viridiplantae; phylum Streptophyta; class Magnoliopsida; order Poales; family Poaceae; genus Tripidium; species Tripidium arundinaceum. Next base: position 9,838 of record JAHUYU010002944.1, read on the forward strand.
TATAATATCATGGAACCTAGACTTGTTGGGTACATCATTTAGGAGCTTTCTTTGAGGTGTATGTAACTTCTGCGTGGTCTGAACTTTATGCACCAGAGCTTTCTCACTATACTCCCATCTTCATAACAGGTAGTGAAACGAAGCGCGGCTGAATTAGAGAGTGAACTTGGATCTATAGGCCCCATTCGTAGAATTCGGCAGAAGTCAAATATGATGTCTTCTTTTAGAGATTCTCGTGCAAATCCTCGAGGAAACCTTCTTACTAGCCATACAAGTGGTTCTGATTTTACTGGAGACAGCACATCCATTCAGTCTCCGAGCTCAAAAAGACTATTGGTTGGGAGTAGTCAATCTCTGCAACCCCTAGAGTCCCAAAAGAATGGGGGAGATGGTAAATCTAGTGGTAACATTCCACCCATACCAGCTCAATCAAACAAGATGGCTGAGAAGATATTTGAGCAGCTTAATATAATAGCTCCATCGCCAAAACAGCAGCAGTCTGTTACTCCGAATGCTATTAATTCTATGTCAAAGAAACCTGTTTTTCAAGATGCTGGGCCCAGCAGTATGTATAACCAATCTAGTTCCCTGAAGTTTCAAGATTTGGATGGTGCAAATGGACCCTTTGATACAAACTTGAATGGTTCCCTGTTGAAGAAAGACAAGCTAAATATAATAAAAGACGGATCGCCAAAAGCTGCCTTTTCTGATAGACCTACCCTTTTGGGGAACTCAGTTTCTGCTTCTAAATCGCAGATGCCAGGCTTTAAAATGGCTGTGATGGAGGTATGAGAAATGTGTAGTCTTTTTTATCAAATGTAATGCAGTCATATATCCAATGCTTGTGACCTGACACCTTTTTTTTACCGTTATGTTTTCAAGGACTTACTAGAGCTGGATGATGATCTGGAGGTCCCTATTCCATCATCAAGTAAGATAGAGGTTGAAACAACTGAGCAAAAAATTGATTCAAACAGAAAAGAACAGAAGGTTGAACAAAATATATTAGAGCAAAGGGTGGAACCAAACTTGAAGAAGAACATTGCTGGTTCTCTGGTTAGTGAACAGCCTGTAGCATCACTGTCTAAAACTGTCCCTTCATCTGGTGGTTTGCTTTTATCTAATGATCCTGGGAAGGCAGTTCCCATTGCTTCTGTGGACAACAATACCGGTTTTGCATTCTCAAATGCGCCTCCTGGCACCCGTCCTGCAACTGGTGTATCAACAATGCCACTTGCTTCAATTAATGACGATAAACAGACTGGTGCTTCAAATTCTATTTTTGGCATCAAGCAGTCAATTACATCAGATTCAGAAACATCAACTGCAAAAAACAAATCCACACTTGGGCAGAGGTGATTTCTCTTGTATCCTTGTCTCTCTTTTGATGTTTCATGGACCATTTACGTTATTAGTAGTAAGAATGTGCACCATAATTGCAATGTCTTATTTGTTACTGTGAGACTGAGTATTTATCTTATCATGAAATTGGTTAGACCTGGTGTTAGTAATTGAATGTGGATCCTTGATGGACAATGGAGATATAACATTTTTTTAACTTATTGATGCATTTAAAGAATCAATATAGTCTTAAGCTGATCCTCCTGGTATGTAATCCAGTTGTTTTCAATGTTTTTAAGTCTGCTAATATGTTTTGCTTTTTATGTTTCCAGTGTCACCAAGCCCACAACATTAGTCAGCACTAGTTCAGAGAGAGGTGATAAAACAGAAAAAGCTGAAGATGTCGCTAAATCATCGGACAAGTTGTTGCCATCAGCTGCATCAACAACACTGAATGCACCTCTCCATTTTACTTCTGCGGCATCTACTTCGAGCCTGAGCAATGGCTTCTCATATTCGCCACCAAAGCTCGCAACTGCTCCACCTACTGATAAACCTGCTATCAGCTCAGCTGTTTCCACCTCCATATTTGCTGTATCCAGTAGCAGTCCAGCTATTTCATCGTCTCCTGCATTTACAGCATTTAGTTTTTCTTCCAGCGCTCCGGTTGGCTTGTCAGCGGTAACATCAGCTAAATCAGATGGCACAACTGCTGAGAATAAGGCAGCTAGCACCTTATCATTTAGTATAGGGGGTGCAAAAGATGAAGTGAAATCTGTGGCACCAGATGCAAGCAGCAAGCCATCATCGAAACTTTTTACTTCACCTGTGTCATCAAGTATTGCAAGCTTTTCAAGCTCTCCCGCCACATCTACGCCTACTTTCTCTCCGGTTGCAGCTTCAAGTGATGCTGCTGGCATAGCTATGGCTGCACCATCTAGTACTTCCGCTGCACCAGATTTACAGTCTGCTTCAACCCCATCATTTACATTTCCGAGCTCTGGAAACAGCCTTTTTGGGTTCAGCTCCCCAGCCCAATCTACTGGCCTCGGCACATCATCAGTTGCTGGTAGTACCTCTCAACCATCAGCTGCTAGCACACTCTTTGGTAGTAAGCCGACACAGTCAGAGGGAACAATGCAACAACCATCCCAGAATTCAAAACCACAATCTGGCTTACCATTCCCGGCCATGACTCCTGGAGTTGGAGCTTCCTCGTCTGGATCTGGGACCTTATCTTTTGGACTTGGAGCTTCCTCGACTGGTTCAGGCTCCATATCTTTTGGTATTGGAGCTTCATCTTCCGCACCTGGAACTTCATCAGCTTTTGGGGCAGCAGCTCACTCATCTGGACCTGGGGTTTTCTCTTTTGGGGCAGGAGCTTCCTCATCAGGATCTGGGACTGTTCCCTTCGGAGTTGGAGCTGCCTCATCTGGACCTGGGTCCGTGTCTTTTGGATCAGGAGCTGCCTCGTCTGGACCCGGGGCCATGTCATTTGGAGCAGGAGCCTCATCTGGACCTGGGATCATGTCCTCTGGAGATGGAGCTTCCTCATCTGGACCTGGGACCGCGTCTTTTGGAGCAGGAGTCTCATCTGGACCTGGCACTGTCTCTTTTGGAGTAACAACTTCCACATCAGGGGCTGGATTTGGCAATTCATTTATTGGAACTGGAGCTACGTTTGCGAACCCATTTAGCTCTAGCTCAAGTACTGGGTTCACATTTTCTTCACCTAGCTCTTCTGCTGGTGCATCAACAGTGGCCAGTACGAGTGTGTTTGCCAGCACCTCCACAGCTGCTTCAGCCTCAGCTTTTAGCAACCCTTTTGGCTCAAGTTCATCCCCACCCAGCACATTTACATTTGGGCAATCAGCTTCTTCAAGCAGCAGTTTTGCATTTGGAGCGCAGCCAGCTCCATCGTTCTCATCGCAACCATCAGTTTTCTCATTTACTTCAGCAAACACTAGCATGAACTCGTCTCCACAGCCTGCATTTGGAATGACTAATACCAACACAGCCTTCGGCATGGCTTCCCCCGGAAATGATCAGATGAATGAAGACAGCATGGCAGATGACATTAGTCAAGCGGCACCTGCGCCAGCGCCAATGTTTGGTTCTTCATCATTTGGACAGCAGAATATCTCACCTGCTGCCCCGGTATTTGGTGCTCCGGCAGTCCAGCCAGCTGGGGTTTTTCAGTTTGGGGGCCAACAAGGCTCAGCACAGCAGAACCCGTCCTTCCCAGCCGCTGGCAGTATAGAGTTTCAGGGTGGGAATTTTTCATTGGGCAGCGGGGGTGGTGGGGGTGACAAGTCGAACCGAAGAGTGATCAAGGTCAAAAGGACACCAAAGAAGAGATAAGGGTGAGCCCTCTGTGTCATTTGGGATTGGATTGCACCACTTGATAGCAACCTTGCCTCGGTTTATAATCAAGGGAATGAAGTTAACTACGACGAGGTTTTGTGGCCATACAGATTTCCCTGCAGCAGGACGATAACACTGTGTATATCTCATGGCTGGCTTGTAAACCCATCCTCAAGGTCAGTGGATTCCGCCCCACTCAATTCATTTCCTCATCTGAGCCGGCCTGCATGTTTTGTAATATGCTTGTGCTCTTGGGGTGTAAAATAGAACAAAGATGTGTCTCCAGGTGTAATTTTTGTTTTCTGGCCCCCAAATGCCGTCTTGATTTCTTTTCTGTGGTTTGCCTCCGGTATATTTGGCTCGGAGTGTAATGCACTGTTGTATTTTTGTTCTTGGTTTATTACATTCAACAAGGTCGGAACTGTAGCATAGAATCCCTATCCAAACCAATCCTGCGCACGCATTGATTGTTTACGTGTCTTCCGTGAGCTGTTGCGTGCTCACGCCACGCTGTGTTGTCCTTCTCGCAGCAGAATATTTTCGTTCCCGCGTGCTTGACCGGTTCTCCCTGAAAGCTACAGCTCGGCACCTACGTTTAATCCGTAATCGGACGGGCACCTAATTTGGAATTTTTTGTCCGGCACAGCTGAAACTGGGATGTTACCGGCCACCTGCTGCGGCTGGTAGTCTGGGAGAGCCGGAGATCCGGGCGCCCATTGGCTCCCGGACCCGGTGGGACGGCGACGCGCTTTGGACTTTGCACAGCGGAGCGGCGCGACCCGGTCGGTCGGCCACCCACGCGCAAGGCGCTCTCGCTCGTTTCATTTCAACTCCGCTTTCCCTCCGCGATCATGGAAGTGGAAGAACCGGGGCAACAGGACAAAACAATGACACACGGACGTCGTGCCTCCTCGCCGCCCCCCACTTCGCGCCCTCTTCCTCCAGGCTCCTGCTCCTTCCTCGCCGTGCCATGTCAAACTCATCAACAGCTAGACACAAGTAGCCACCCAATCATTGCCCCCTCGGTCCCAACCGCGCGTATCCATTCCGCGGCAGTACAACCGCCTCGGGTCCCCCCGCCTCCTCCTGGATCTCTTGTTTGTTCGCTTCTTCGCCCATTCAGACTTCTCTCAGAGAACTAGAGTCCCGACGTTGTCCTGGTCGACTTCCCCGATCATGTCCTCCAGCTTGACGTCGCCTAGGCCGAACTCCTCGCACGCCACCTGCAGCTCGTCGGCGGTGATGTACCCGCTGCCGTCCTTGTCGAAGTACTGGAACGCCGCGAACAGGTGGTCCTCCCGCTCCACCTTGTTCAGGTGCAGCGTCGCCGCGATGAACTCGCCGTAGTCGATCGTGCCGTTGTTGTCCACGTCCGCCTGCGTGTTGCCAACCACAACAACAAGAGTTTTTTTTTTTTCCTTTTCTTTTCAGCAGGGAGCTCTGTCTGCCGTGACTTGGAGGATCCAAAGATGAAAAAACTGGAGGTTGGCAGCTTACGGCTTGCATCAGTGCGTAGATCTCCGATTCCTGGAGGTTGGCGCTGACCTTCTTCAGGCCCACCTTCAGCTCCTCGAACGTGATCTGCCCACTGTTGTCCGCGTCAATCATCTTGAACATCTCTTTCAGGCCGGCGATCTCGTCCTCGGATAGGTTCTCGGCGATCACCTGCAAACAAACACACACCAAACATACATGTATCAGGACAAGCGGCCGGGTTTGGCTGGATTCTTCGGCAGGAACAGCATTCAGTTCAACCATTTGGATGGATGCCAGTAAATATCTCCTTTTGTTTCGCAAGAATCTGTAATACGTCTTGCATCAGCCACATGGCCATCCAGCAGCTATTAACTGGGCGCATCATGAGTACAAATGCATGACGATGGTAGCTAATGTTCAACACAAATGCACAAAATAAAGAGGAGTGTGAACCAACTCTGTCAAGACAAAACAACTTACTCTAAGAGCCATCTTTTTCAGCTTATTCATAGCCGAGAACTGCTTCATACGAGAAAGAACAGCGGAATCCAGCGGCTTATCAGGAGCCAATCCACCGACCTGAACCCACGGATGCCCTGAAAGATGATAACAGACAACATGATTCAGAAATACAGTAGCTATGATGCACTGTTGAAGGGATGCAATTCTGCAGAAATGGGAATGATGCAGGCATGAATGGGGAAGCAATGCGATTGATGAAAAGTTAGGAACTCACGTAAAACTTCATGAGCTGTTAATCTCTTCCTGGGGTCCCTAATAAGCATTCTCCTCACAAGATCTTTGGCGCCTTCAGAGATGCTGGGCCATGGCTCTGACTCAAAGTCGAGTCTCCCATGCAAAACCTCTTCAAATATACCCTGCTCGTTCTCTGGTTGACAAACAGATGAAGTGTGTGATCAGTACAAGAGATTGGCCAGGAAATTTGCATAATGTTGTATTGCTGTATCATTGTCATTAGACTACTGAAAAGTGCATAGTATTGCACCTGCCCAAAATGGTGGCACTCCACACAGCAAGATGTAAATGATTACACCAGCACTCCAAACGTCTGCCTCTGGACCATATTTCTTCTTCAGGACCTCTGGTGCGACGTAGTAAGGGCTACCCACAACATCGGTGAATATTTGACCTGAAGTAAGATGGAATGTAAATGTCGAGGGAAATGGAGAATGATTGATATCACAAGGATGGAATGCAGAGTTGCAGACAAGTGAAGATATGCAGCTGTATGTCTCAACTGTTGGTGGCACAAAATAAATCCTTCCAAATAATTAAGTGACAAGGATCAGATTTTCACCAGAACATCAGCAATAAAAACATAATGTAGTATCACTAACCACATATCACAGCTAATGAATGACAATATTCTGAATTCTAACTCTGGTGAAGATCGAATCGGTAAATTGAACAACAGATGTCATTCTCTCTGTAACTGATAGAAATAGGGTCATCAAACAGCACCGGGCAATTACCACATCATAATTGGTTTGATGAGAATCTGAGAATCATTGCATTGCATCACTTACTGTTGATAACGCTGATCAAATGTTGATGGGATGGGAGCACATAACCGAATCATGGATCAAGTCAAAGGAAAAAAAAAGGTACAAAAATACCAATTCGCGTCGACATGTTTTTTTGAATAAAAGGTTATGTTCACAACGTGATCGCAGAAACTCACCAGGGCGAAAGAAAATGGAGAGACCAAAGTCAATGGTCTTGAGAGCGGCCTCCTCCTTCTGGTCAGCGAAGAGGAAGTTCTCCGGCTTGAGATCCCGATGCATGACGCCCATGGAGTGGCACACCTCGACGACGCCAACGATGACCCTGGCGAGCTCGGCGGCCTTCCTCTCGGTGTAGTGGCCCTTCTGCACGATCCTGTCGAAGAGCTCGCCGCCGGCGCAGAGCTCCATGACGAGGTGCACGGCGACGGCGTCCTCGTAGGCGCCGCGGATGGAGATGACGTTGGGGTGGCCCGCCAGGTGGTACATTATCTGGATCTCACGGCGGACGTCCTCGACGTCGTCGTCGGTGACGAGTTTGCGCTTGAGGATGGACTTGCACGCGAACTCCTTGCCGGTGGCCCGCTCCACGCACAGGTACGTGGTGCCGAACTGGCCCTGCCCGAGCCGCCGCCCCAGGCTGTACTTGTCCTTGAGGTTCTCCGTCTTGCGCTTGAGCACCGAGCCGACGAGCAGCCCGGCGCTGGACGTGCGCTTCACCTGCGGCACCTTGGGACGCGGCCTGGGCGGCGCCTCGGCGGACGAGTTGGGGCTGGGGCTGGCGTTGGCGTTGGCGGCGGCGCCAGGCTTGGCGTCCTGCGAGGCGGCGGTGGCGGCGGCCTTGGGCACCGGCTCCGAGTGGGAGGCGGCGATCTTGACGGGCTCAGGGGCCTTGCTCTGCACGGCGACGTGCACGTCGGACGCCGGCTTCGGCAGCGCCGGCGGCGGCGTCGACTGCGACCGGCCCGGGCTGGCGCCGCCGGGGCCATTGGCGGCGGCGGCGGGCAGCGCGTCGCCGTCCTGCGGCGTCTTCCACAGCACCGTGGAGACGGACTGGAAGAAGCCGTTCTTGGTGATGCTGGGGCCGACGCACGTGTTCCCCATCGCGGCGGGTGGCGGCGAACACGAGACGCCGGAATCTTATCGGATCCAAGAACACACAGCCCTCAACTCTCCTCGAGCTCCGCGCCGGCTCAGATCACGTCGCGGATATATGGATGTATGTCTCTTCCAGCATCCGGGAACGGACCTCTTTCGGGCAGGGGATCGGATACCCTCGCGCGGGAAACTATGGAAAGCCAAGATCAAAGATGGAAAGAAATGCGCCGATCGCCTCGAGTGCGTGTCGAAGTCAACGCCAGACAAGGTACGTATCCCGGAGCTCGCAACGCAGAAATCGGACGCCTTGGGACAGCAGCTACACCTGCGCATCAAGAATAACGAAGCGGCGAGAGTGACCGCATGGCCACCAAGCTTTTGGACCTCGTCGTCCTGCCGGCGCGGCAGGTGGAGGAAGAAGCAGTCAAAGGCGAGCACTCGCAGATGCTAGAAACCAAATTGCTCTAGGCAAACAGAGAGGTAGGAGGACCAACTCTATACAGGACCGAGGATTACAAGCAGAGGGACAGCAGCTTGACCACGACCATGATAGGCAGCTACTAGCTCGAAGAAGAAGTGATGAGAGCATAAAGAGGGGAAGCAGGGGCGACAAAAGGGCAGGAGCTGAGGGTCTGGAAACGCGTGATTTTCCTCGGTACGTGCGTGAGGGGAAGTATGAATGGGCGAAGAAGCGAACAAACAAGAGATCCAGGAGGAGGCGGGGGGACCCGAGGCGGTTGTACTGCCGCGGAATGGATACGCGCGGTTGGGACCGAGGGGGCAATGATTGGGTGGCTACTTGTGTCTAGCTGTTGATGAGTTTGACATGGCACGGCGAGGAAGGAGCAGGAGCCTGGAGGAAGAGGGCGCGAAGTGGGGGGCGGCGAGGAGGCACGACGTCCGTGTGTCATTGTTTTGTCCTGTTGCCCCGGTTCTTCCACTTCCATGATCGCGGAGGGAAAGCGGAGTTGAAATGAAACGAGCGAGAGCGCCTTGCGCGTGGGTGGCCGACCGACCGGGTCGCGCCGCTCCGCTGTGCAAAGTCCAAAGCGCGTCGCCGTCCCACCGGGTCCGGGAGCCAATGGGCGCCCGGATCTCCGGCTCTCCCAGACTACCAGCCGCAGCAGGTGGCCGGTAACATCCCAGTTTCAGCTGTGCCGGACAAAAAATTCCAAATTAGGTGCCCGTCCGATTACGGATTAAACGTAGGTGCCGAGCTGTAGCTTTCAGGGAGAACCGGTCAAGCACGCGGGAACGAAAATATTCTGCTGCGAGAAGGACAACACAGCGTGGCGTGAGCACGCAACAGCTCACGGAAGACACGTAAACAATCAATGCGTGCGCAGGATTGGTTTGGATAGGGATTCTATGCTACAGTTCCGACCTTGTTGAATGTAATAAACCAAGAACAAAAATACAACAGTGCATTACACTCCGAGCCAAATATACCGGAGGCAAACCACAGAAAAGAAATCAAGACGGCATTTGGGGGCCAGAAAACAAAAATTACACCTGGAGACACATCTTTGTTCTATTTTACACCCCAAGAGCACAAGCATATTACAAAACATGCAGGCCGGCTCAGATGAGGAAATGAATTGAGTGGGGCGGAATCCACTGACCTTGAGGATGGGTTTACAAGCCAGCCATGAGATATACACAGTGTTATCGTCCTGCTGCAGGGAAATCTGTATGGCCACAAAACCTCGTCGTAGTTAACTTCATTCCCTTGATTATAAACCGAGGCAAGGTTGCTATCAAGTGGTGCAATCCAATCCCAAATGACACAGAGGGCTCACCCTTATCTCTTCTTTGGTGTCCTTTTGACCTTGATCACTCTTCGGTTCGACTTGTCACCCCCACCACCCCCGCTGCCCAATGAAAAATTCCCACCCTGAAACTCTATACTGCCAGCGGCTGGGAAGGACGGGTTCTGCTGTGCTGAGCCTTGTTGGCCCCCAAACTGAAAAACCCCAGCTGGCTGGACTGCCGGAGCACCAAATACCGGGGCAGCAGGTGAGATATTCTGCTGTCCAAATGATGAAGAACCAAACATTGGCGCTGGCGCAGGTGCCGCTTGACTAATGTCATCTGCCATGCTGTCTTCATTCATCTGATCATTTCCGGGGGAAGCCATGCCGAAGGCTGTGTTGGTATTAGTCATTCCAAATGCAGGCTGTGGAGACGAGTTCATGCTAGTGTTTGCTGAAGTAAATGAGAAAACTGATGGTTGCGATGAGAACGATGGAGCTGGCTGCGCTCCAAATGCAAAACTGCTGCTTGAAGAAGCTGATTGCCCAAATGTAAATGTGCTGGGTGGGGATGAACTTGAGCCAAAAGGGTTGCTAAAAGCTGAGGCTGAAGCAGCTGTGGAGGTGCTGGCAAACACACTCGTACTGGCCACTGTTGATGCACCAACAGAAGAGCTAGGTGAAGAAAATGTGAACCCAGTACTTGAGCTAGAGCTAAATGGGTTCGCAAACGTAGCTCCAGTTCCAATAAATGAATTGCCAAATCCAGCCCCTGATGTGGAAGTTGTTACTCCAAAAGAGACAGTGCCAGGTCCAGATGAGACTCCTGCTCCAAAAGACGCGGTCCCAGGTCCAGATGAGGAAGCTCCATCTCCAGAGGACATGATCCCAGGTCCAGATGAGGCTCCTGCTCCAAATGACATGGCCCCGGGTCCAGACGAGGCAGCTCCTGATCCAAAAGACACGGACCCAGGTCCAGATGAGGCAGCTCCAACTCCGAAGGGAACAGTCCCAGATCCTGATGAGGAAGCTCCTGCCCCAAAAGAGAAAACCCCAGGTCCAGATGAGTGAGCTGCTGCCCCAAAAGCTGATGAAGTTCCAGGTGCGGAAGATGAAGCTCCAATACCAAAAGATATGGAGCCTGAACCAGTCGAGGAAGCTCCAAGTCCAAAAGATAAGGTCCCAGATCCAGACGAGGAAGCTCCAACTCCAGGAGTCATGGCCGGGAATGGTAAGCCAGATTGTGGTTTTGAATTCTGGGATGGTTGTTGCATTGTTCCCTCTGACTGTGTCGGCTTACTACCAAAGAGTGTGCTAGCAGCTGATGGTTGAGAGGTACTACCAGCAACTGATGATGTGCCGAGGCCAGTAGATTGGGCTGGGGAGCTGAACCCAAAAAGGCTGTTTCCAGAGCTCGGAAATGTAAATGATGGGGTTGAAGCAGACTGTAAATCTGGTGCAGCGGAAGTACTAGATGGTGCAGCCATAGCTATGCCAGCAGCATCACTTGAAGCTGCAACCGGAGAGAAAGTAGGCGTAGATGTGGCGGGAGAGCTTGAAAAGCTTGCAATACTTGATGACACAGGTGAAGTAAAAAGTTTCGATGATGGCTTGCTGCTTGCATCTGGTGCCACAGATTTCACTTCATCTTTTGCACCCCCTATACTAAATGATAAGGTGCTAGCTGCCTTATTCTCAGCAGTTGTGCCATCTGATTTAGCTGATGTTACCGCTGACAAGCCAACCGGAGCGCTGGAAGAAAAACTAAATGCTGTAAATGCAGGAGACGATGAAATAGCTGGACTGCTACTGGATACAGCAAATATGGAGGTGGAAACAGCTGAGCTGATAGCAGGTTTATCAGTAGGTGGAGCAGTTGCGAGCTTTGGTGGCGAATATGAGAAGCCATTGCTCAGGCTCGAAGTAGATGCCGCAGAAGTAAAATGGAGAGGTGCATTCAGTGTTGTTGATGCAGCTGATGGCAACAACTTGTCCGATGATTTAGCGACATCTTCAGCTTTTTCTGTTTTATCACCTCTCTCTGAACTAGTGCTGACTAATGTTGTGGGCTTGGTGACACTGGAAACATAAAAAGCAAAACATATTAGCAGACTTAAAAACATTGAAAACAACTGGATTACATACCAGGAGGATCAGCTTAAGACTATATTGATTCTTTAAATGCATCAATAAGTTAAAAAAATGTTATATCTCCATTGTCCATCAAGGATCCACATTCAATTACTAACACCAGGTCTAACCAATTTCATGATAAGATAAATACTCAGTCTCACAGTAACAAATAAGACATTGCAATTATGGTGCACATTCTTACTACTAATAACGTAAATGGTCCATGAAACATCAAAAGAGAGACAAGGATACAAGAGGGAACAATGCAACAACCATCCCAGAATTCAAAACCACAATCTGGCTTACCATTCCCGGCCATGACTCCTGGAGTTGGAGCTTCCTCGTCTGGATCTGGGACCTTATCTTTTGGACTTGGAGCTTCCTCGACTGGTTCAGGCTCCATATCTTTTGGTATTGGAGCTTCATCTTCCGCACCTGGAACTTCATCAGCTTTTGGGGCAGCAGCTCACTCATCTGGACCTGGGGTTTTCTCTTTTGGGGCAGGAGCTTCCTCATCAGGATCTGGGACTGTTCCCTTCGGAGTTGGAGCTGCCTCATCTGGACCTGGGTCCGTGTCTTTTGGATCAGGAGCTGCCTCGTCTGGACCCGGGGCCATGTCATTTGGAGCAGGAGCCTCATCTGGACCTGGGATCATGTCCTCTGGAGATGGAGCTTCCTCATCTGGACCTGGGACCGCGTCTTTTGGAGCAGGAGTCTCATCTGGACCTGGCACTGTCTCTTTTGGAGTAACAACTTCCACATCAGGGGCTGGATTTGGCAATTCATTTATTGGAACTGGAGCTACGTTTGCGAACCCATTTAGCTCTAGCTCAAGTACTGGGTTCACATTTTCTTCACCTAGCTCTTCTGTTGGTGCATCAACAGTGGCCAGTACGAGTGTGTTTGCCAGCACCTCCACAGCTGCTTCAGCCTCAGCTTTTAGCAACCCTTTTGGCTCAAGTTCATCCCCACCCAGCACATTTACATTTGGGCAATCAGCTTCTTCAAGCAGCAGTTTTGCATTTGGAGCGCAGCCAGCTCCATCGTTCTCATCGCAACCATCAGTTTTCTCATTTACTTCAGCAAACACTAGCATGAACTCGTCTCCACAGCCTGCATTTGGAATGACTAATACCAACACAGCCTTCGGCATGGCTTCCCCCGGAAATGATCAGATGAATGAAGACAGCATGGCAGATGACATTAGTCAAGCGGCACCTGCGCCAGCGCCAATGTTTGGTTCTTCATCATTTGGACAGCAGAATATCTCACCTGCTGCCCCGGTATTTGGTGCTCCGGCAGTCCAGCCAGCTGGGGTTTTTCAGTTTGGGGGCCAACAAGGCTCAGCACAGTAGAACCCGTCCTTCCCAGCCGCTGGCAGTATAGAGTTTCAGGGTGGGAATTTTTCATTGGGCAGCGGGGGTGGTGGGGGTGACAAGTCGAACCGAAGAGTGATCAAGGTCAAAAGGACACCAAAGAAGAGATAAGGGTGAGCCCTCTGTGTCATTTGGGATTGGATTGCACCACTTGATAGCAACCTTGCCTCGGTTTATAATCAAGGGAATGAAGTTAACTACGACGAGGTTTTGTGGCCATACAGATTTCCCTGCAGCAGGACGATAACACTGTGTATATCTCATGGCTGGCTTGTAAACCCATCCTCAAGGTCAGTGGATTCCGCCCCACTCAATTCATTTCCTCATCTGAGCCGGCCTGCATGTTTTGTAATATGCTTGTGCTCTTGGGGTGTAAAATAGAACAAAGATGTGTCTCCAGGTGTAATTTTTGTTTTCTGGCCCCCAAATGCCGTCTTGATTTCTTTTCTGTGGTTTGCCTCCGGTATATTTGGCTCGGAGTGTAATGCACTGTTGTATTTTTGTTCTTGGTTTATTACATTCAACAAGGTCGGAACTGTAGCATAGAATCCCTATCCAAACCAATCCTGCGCACGCATTGATTGTTTACGTGTCTTCCGTGAGCTGTTGCGTGCTCACGCCACGCTGTGTTGTCCTTCTCGCAGCAGAATATTTTCGTTCCCGCGTGCTTGACCGGTTCTCCCTGAAAGCTACAGCTCGGCACCTACGTTTAATCCGTAATCGGACGGGCACCTAATTTGGAATTTTTTGTCCGGCACAGCTGAAACTGGGATGTTACCGGCCACCTGCTGCGGCTGGTAGTCTGGGAGAGCCGGAGATCCGGGCGCCCATTGGCTCCCGGACCCGGTGGGACGGCGACGCGCTTTGGACTTTGCACAGCGGAGCGGCGCGACCCGGTCGGTCGGCCACCCACGCGCAAGGCGCTCTCGCTCGTTTCATTTCAACTCCGCTTTCCCTCCGCGATCATGGAAGTGGAAGAACCGGGGCAACAGGACAAAACAATGACACACGGACGTCGTGCCTCCTCGCCGCCCCCCACTTCGCGCCCTCTTCCTCCAGGCTCCTGCTCCTTCCTCGCCGTGCCATGTCAAACTCATCAACAGCTAGACACAAGTAGCCACCCAATCATTGCCCCCTCGGTCCCAACCGCGCGTATCCATTCCGCGGCAGTACAACCGCCTCGGGTCCCCCCGCCTCCTCCTGGATCTCTTGTTTGTTCGCTTCTTCGCCCATTCATACTTCCCCTCACGCACGTACCGAGGAAAATCACGCGTTTCCAGACCCTCAGCTCCTGCCCTTTTGTCGCCCCTGCTTCCCCTCTTTATGCTCTCATCACTTCTTCTTCGAGCTAGTAGCTGCCTATCATGGTCGTGGTCAAGCTGCTGTCCCTCTGCTTGTAATCCTCGGTCCTGTATAGAGTTGGTCCTCCTACCTCTCTGTTTGCCTAGAGCAATTTGGTTTCTAGCATCTGCGAGTGCTCGCCTTTGACTGCTTCTTCCTCCACCTGCCGCGCCGGCAGGACGACGAGGTCCAAAAGCTTGGTGGCCATGCGGTCACTCTCGCCGCTTCGTTATTCTTGATGCGCAGGTGTAGCTGCTGTCCCAAGGCGTCCGATTTCTGCGTTGCGAGCTCCGGGATACGTACCTTGTCTGGCGTTGACTTCGACACGCACTCGAGGCGATCGGCGCATTTCTTTCCATCTTTGATCTTGGCTTTCCATAGTTTCCCGCGCA
>JAHUYU010001442.1:0-24860 GCA_030439765.1 Tripidium arundinaceum
AGTTTGATTATATAGATCTACCTTAGAGTGGCCAAGGCTCCCTAGTGGTATTTATTTTGACAGGTCTTATTGGAACTCCTTATAAACATTTAAAGAAAATGCTAGCAAACTCATTGTCACCCATCCATTAGTTAGCTCTTTTTTCACAAAGAGTGTGCATGTGGTACATATCTAGGAGTAAACGTGGCAAGGAAAAGGCTCTAGGAAGGGCGATGAAGTTGGTAGATGAGATGAAGAAGGGATGACCACAAGGACATCTGCATGAATCTAGATGGTATCGATGAATTATATGGCATCTGTTGTAGACAATACCTAACTCATTCTTTGATCTTGTGGACATATTCTTGTCCTTAGTATATTTCACAAACACTGGCATTTAGCTGAGTCTGCAGAGCAGTAATTTATACATATCCTATATGCAATGGAGGCTAGATATATGTTATCAAGTAGATCTTGGATGGCTACACGATATCAAATTTTCTTTCTGTGATGTTTAGGGCATGATGAAGTAGCAAATTTGTGGGTGTGGTTGTGGGAACAATACCAAACTACTCGCATATAGAAGCACTTGTTTCAAAAAAGCTTGTGTAGAGGAGCAAGGTTTGGGTGGAAGGTGTTGAGGTGCAGTACACCATAACCCATCATCCATGACTACAGTGGAGTTGGTAAAAGCCGCTATATATACTGACATACCATAAGTCTCTATAGACCTATGACAACCACTCACATAAGTTGGTGTGAGTGACATTGGTATAAAGCTATGCCAGTAGAGTCTGACGTGAAGTGGAGAAATGTCGAGTGATGTTCAGAAACCTATTACCAGTTTTGCCGTCCAACTATCCGATGGCACTATGACTTTTACCAACCAACAATCCAATGCAAACAACTTCATGTAACCATAAAGAAATATACATAATTAATCTCACTGTTGGGACACGGATATCCTGGTCGCAAAGGCAAGCCCCCCTTTCTCTCTTTGACAAACGACTAACAGTTAGTCTGGAATGTGGGCTGCTGTGTTTTTCTCAGACAGGTATTACGCAGGTGCCTTCGGCCGCGCCCCCAGGCTGGGCGAAGGCTCTGGGCCTGCGACAGTGCCTCCAGCGTGGGCTTGGAGATTGCCACAAGACAGGGATCTCATATGATCTTCGCCAACAACAACCAGACCATGTGAAGGCCCAGGGGCAGCGAAGGCTTCATCGGTGAAGGCCCTGACCTCACCAAGGCGGCACACGGAGAGAAGTCGCGAAGGCCGCGGGGGGAAGATGATGACTCAACGCGGAAGCCCAGGAAGTCCGACGAAGGCCTGGCCTTCGTCGCCCGAGGACTGGGTTCTCAGAGGGACCTCGTTCCTTCTGTGCACCCATTGGGCCTCCAGCGGGCTCCAAGCAAGGCCCATGAAGTAAGGCAATTAGGAAGGAGAAGGCCAAAGATACTCCCAGAGGTCCGTAGTTGTACGGGTATATCCCCCGGATATGCCTTATCGATTGCAGGGCATAGATATAAAAGAACTCCACTTTGTATAGTGACCTATAAATGGGGGAGGGCAAACCCCATGTAAAAGGGGAGAGACCAATGAATGAAAACCTAATTGTGTCACATGTGGTGCTCTCTCACTTGAATCGGCCTTCGTATTGCCCTCACCGGCGAAGGCCCCTAAATACTTGGTGGGAATGTCTCCCCCAACATTGGCGCCCACCGTGCTAGGCCAAGCACAAACTCACAATGGCAGGAAAAAGAAAGACCTCTGCCCATACCAAGACGGGGGAGGAAGCCCCCACGTGGGGAAGACCCAGGTGCAACACTTGAAGCGCCTATGCGAGTTCGCAACCTCAAGAAGGCACAGAGGCCGAAGAAGAAGAGGTGGCTGCGGCAAATCAGCCGGTAGGCCATGGAGGGCAGCTAGCACAGCCAGCCCAAAACTTGACGCCAGAGCAGACGCTTCAGCAGTTATAAGCCCAACTTCAGCAGGCTTAGCACGAAAGAGACAGATTAGCGGGAGTCTACGCTGAAAACCAAAGGAAAACACTCGTGTCCCAGCAAGAAGTAGAAGTAAGGCAGCAGTTGGCAATCTTGCAAGCTAAAATCCAGAGACTATTGCCAAACCCTCCGCCTTCGCACAACTCCAACCAGCCTCCGCCGGTTCTGCAAAACCAAAGCAGCCAGTTGCCAATCTCTCAACTTCAGCCAATCTTCGGCACACCTAGTATCCTTCTACAACCACCAAGAACCATAGACAACAAGTCTCCACTATCTGAAGGCTTGCAGACATCTCCCTGGCCATCTACGTACAAGCCCATCTCTCTGCCCAAAGTTCAATGGCCAGACGGACACCCGTCAATTCATCATGAGTTTCGAAGCTGCCATAGCTTCAGCCTGCGGAAATGATATCGTCCTAGCAAAGTCTTTCGTCATTGTAGCCGAAGGTGATGCCCTTGCATGGTATTCTATGCTGAAACCAAAGTCTGTATACTCCTGGGATAACCTCCGTGACAAAATCAAAGCCAACTTCAAAGGATTCTCAAGTGAGTCTTTAACGGCCTCTGATCTCTTCCAATGCAAGAGCAGCAAGGGGAATCTCTCAAGGAATACTACCAAAAATTTGTTCACCTCAAAGCCAGGGCGCCTAATGTACCCGAAGACGTAGCAATCGAAGCAGCAATTAAAGGCCTCTGCATCAGAACCTTCGTAGGCCATCTTGCCAGAGAAAAACCCTTGACTATCGAAGAGCTATACAATGAGTTTGAGAAGTACTGCAGATCTAATAGTGATCTTCGCAGAAGACTAGAAGAGTAGGGTCGGTACAAACAAACTCAGGGCCAAAGCAAAATCCCAAGGGATAACAGAAATCACAATCAGCCACAGTGAAGGCAAGACCAGCAAGTCCTTAACATAAACCAAGAAAGCAACCAGCAGCCTCAGCAGCAATAGCCAAAAGACCAAAGCAGCAGGCCTTACAACCAGCAAGAAAGTAGAAGAAACAACCAAGGCAAAAATTGGAACAGGAATCAAAGTCAGAAGCCCCAAGGGGCACATCACCAGAGACTGCCTAGATGCCAAAGAAACACAAGAGAGAATCAAGAGCAGGGAAAACACACAGTCTTCGCAGCAACAGCCAACAAGGGAAGTCAAACCATACCTCCGCCACGGCCTGGTAGCAGCAGCCGTATTGCCCATGTATCCAAGCTTGAGTTCTACGCAGATACACCTGTCCACTTTAGCAGCAGCATATTACCCCAGCTTCCTACCCACATGGCGACCGACTGCCCGACTACCCTCTCAGCTAGTTCAACCCAGCAATCAACGAGCAGAGGCCAATCTAACCTATGTTAAGCCCAGGCCTCCAAACATTACTTACATCGAGGCAAGCCAGCCTACCCAAATTGCAAATAGACAGCTTGAGGCAATCCCCCCCACCTCCGCCAACAACACAAATGGCAACCACAAAAAATGAACCCCTCCCACTCCCAGGTGACCCCAAGCCCTATCTGTGTAAAGTGTCCATACTTGAGCTGGCGGTTGTGAATTTGATTGCGACGAAGGTGTCCAATCTGCCACGAAATCTATTAGTGCTTGAGATTTTATTGTTGTTCTTGCAACATAGTTTATGCTGAACTGATATAGCTCTGTTGCCCATTTCCCAATTCTTTCGGAGGCTTCTTTGTTGCTGAATATGTCACCAAGTGGTTCGGCCGAAGGAACCGTGATTTCATGTGCCTAGAAGTAGTGCTTTAGTTTTCTTGAGGATATTAAAACAGAGTAGGCTATTTTCTCAATCTCTAAATAGTTCAGATTTGCCCCAGCCAATGCTTCTGATAGTAGTAGACGGGTTGTTGGATGACCTTTGAGTCACTTAGTTTCTCCTGAACCAAGACTCTGCTCACTGCGTGGTCTGATGCTACCACATACAGTAGCAGGGGTGCATCTGGACTTGGAACCGTGACCATGAGGTTACTGGCCATGTAGTTCTTAAGTTGCTAGAAGGCCTTCAATTGCACTTGTGCCCCGTTCTAATTTGTCTGTGCTTCTTAGTGCTCCGAAAAATGGTAGATTACGCTCTGCAGACTTTGAGATAAATCTGTTTAGAGCTGTTATTTTTCCTGTAAGCTTCTGGACTTCTTTTTTGGTGGATGGTTCCACCATTGAAAGTATTGCCATCATTTTATCTGGGTTTGCGTGTATGCCTTCGGGCCCTATTATGCATCCTAGCATCTTCCCTCTGCAGACCTCAAAGAGACCTTCGGCAATCTTAGAGTATCAGGGCTAAAACTCAATGTAGAAAAAAATGTGTCTTTGGAGTAAGCAGAGGGAAGATGCTAGGATGCATAATAGGGCCCGAAGGCATACACGCAAACCCAGATAAAATGATGGCAATACTTTCAATGGTGGAACCATCCACCAAAAAAGAAGTCCAGAAGCTTACAGGAAAAATAACAGCTCTAAACAGATTTATCTCAAAGTCTGCAGAGCGTAATCTACCATTTTTCGGAGCACTAAGAAGCACAGACAAATTAGAACGGGGCACAAGTGCAATTGAAGGCCTTCTAGCAACTTAAGAACTACATGGCCAGTAACCTCATGGTCACGGTTCCAAGTCCAGATGCACCCCTGCTACTGTATGTGGTAGCATCAGACCACGCAGTGAGCAGAGTCTTGGTTCAGGAGAAACTAAGTGACTCAAAGGTCATCCAACAACCCGTCTACTACTATCAGAAGCATTGGCTGGGGCAAATCTGAACTATTTAGAGATTGAGAAAATAGCCTACTCTGTTTTAATATCCTCAAGAAAACTAAAGCACTACTTCTAGGCACATGAAATCACGGTTCCTTCGGCCGAACCACTTGGTGACATATTCAGCAACAAAGAAGCCTCCGAAAGAATTGGGAAATGGGCAACAGAGCTATATCAGTTCAGCATAAACTATGTTGCAAGAACAACAATAAAATCTCAAGCACTAATAGATTTCGTGGCAGATTGGACACCTTCGTCGCAATCAAATTCACAACCGCCAGCTCAAGTATGGACACTTTACACAGATAGGGCTTGGGGTCACCTGGGAGTGGGAGGGGTTCATTTTTTGTGGTTGCCATTTGTGTTGTTGGCGGAGGTGGGGGGGATTGCCTCAAGCTGTCTATTTGCAATTTGGGTAGGCTGGCTTGCCTCGATGTAAGTAATGTTTGGAGGCCTGGGCTTAACATAGGTTAGATTGGCCTCTGCTCGTTGATTGCTGGGTTGAACTAGCTGAGAGGGTAGTCGGGCAGTCGGTCGCCATGTGGGTAGGAAGCTGGGGTAATATGCTGCTGCTAAAGTGGACAGGTGTATCTGCGTAGAACTCAAGCTTGGATACATGGGCAATACGGCTGCTGCTACCAGGCCGTGGCGGAGGTATGGTTGACTTCCCTTGTTGGCTGTTGCTGCGAAGACTGTGTGTTTTCCCTGCTCTTGATTCTCTCTTGTGTTTCTTTGGCATCTAGGCAGTCTCTGGTGATGTGCCCCTTGGGGCTTCTGACTTTGATTCCTGTTCCAATTTTTGCCTTGGTTGTTTCTTCTACTTTCTTGCTGGTTGTAAGGCCTGCTGCTTTGGTCTTTTGGCTATTGCTGCTGAGGCTGCTGGTTGCTTTCTTGGTTTATGTTAAGGACTTGCTGGTCTTGCCTTCACTGTGGCTGATTGTGATTTCTGTTATCCCTTGGGATTTTGCTTTGGCCCTGAGTTTGTTTGTACCGACCCTACTCTTCTAGTCTTCTGCGAAGATCACTATTAGATCTGCAGTACTTCTCAAACTCATTGTATAGCTCTTCGATAGTCAAGGGTTTTTCTCTGGCAAGATGGCCTACGAAGGTTCTGATGCAGAGGCCTTTAATTGCTGCTTCGATTGCTACGTCTTCGGGTACATTAGGCGCCCTGGCTTTGAGGTGAACAAATTTTTGGTAGTATTCCTTGAGAGATTCCCCTTGCTGCTCTTGCATTGGAAGAGATCAGAGGCCGTTAAAGACTCACTTGAGAATCCTTTGAAGTTGGCTTTGATTTTGTCACGGAGGTTATCCCAGGAGTATACAGACTTTGGTTTCAGCATAGAATACCATGCAAGGGCATCACCTTCGGCTACAATGACGAAAGACTTTGCTAGGACGATATCATTTCCGCAGGCTGAAGCTATGGCAGCTTCGAAACTCATGATGAATTGACGGGTGTCCGTCTGGCCATTGAACTTTGGCAGAGAGATGGGCTTGTACGTAGATGGCCAGGGAGATGTCTGCAAGCCTTCAGATAGTGGAGACTTGTTGTCTATGGTTCTTGGTGGTTGTAGAAGGATACTAGGTGTGCCGAAGATTGGCTGAAGTTGAGAGATTGGCAACTGGCTGCTTTGGTTTTGCAGAACCGGCGGAGGCTGGTTGGAGTTGTGCGAAGGCGGAGGGTTTGGCAATAGTCTCTGGATTTTAGCTTGCAAGATTGCCAACTGCTGCCTTACTTCTACTTCTTGCTGGGACACGAGTGTTTTCCTTTGGTTTTTCAGCGTAGACTCCCGCTAATCTGTCTCTTTCGTGCTAAGCCTGCTGAAGTTGGGCTTATAACTGCTGAAGCGTCTGCTCTGGCGTCAAGTTTTGGGCTGGCTGTGCTAGCTGCCCTCCATGGCCTACCGGCTGATTTGCCGCAGCCACCTCTTCTTCTTCGGCCTCTGTGCCTTCTTGAGGTTGCGAACTCGCATAGGCGCTTCAAGTGTTGCACCTGGGTCTTCCCACGTGGGGGCTTCCTCCCCCGTCTTGGTATGGGCAGAGGTCTTTCTTTTTCCTGCCATTGTGAGTTTGTGCTTGGCCTAGCACGGTGGGCGCCAATGTTGGGGGAGACATTCCCACCAAGTATTTAGGGGCCTTCGCCGGTGAGGGCAATACGAAGGCCGATTCAAGTGAGAGAGCACCACATGTGACACAATTAGGTTTTCATTCATTGGTCTCTCCCCTTTTACATGGGGGTTTGCCCTCCCCCATTTATAGGTCACTATACAAAGTGGAGTTCTTTTATATCTATGCCCTGCAATCGATAAGGCATATCCGGGGGATATACCCGTACAACTACGGACCTCTGGGAGTATCTTTGGCCTTCTCCTTCCTAATTGCCTTACTTCATGGGCCTTGCTTGGAGCCCGCTGGAGGCCCAATGGGTGCACAGAAGGAACGAGGTCCCTCTGAGAACCCAGTCCTCGGGCGACGAAGGCCAGGCCTTCGTCGGACTTCCTGGGCTTCCGCGTTGAGTCATCATCTTCCCCCGCGGCCTTCGCGACTTCTCTCCGTGTGCCGCCTTGGTGAGGTCAGGGCCTTCACCGATGAAGCCTTCGCTGCCCCTGGGCCTTCACATGGTCTGGTTGTTGTTGGCGAAGATCATATGAGATCCCTGTCTTGTGGCAATCTCCAAGCCCACGCTGGAGGCACTGTCGCAGGCCCAGAGCCTTCGCCCAGCCTGGGGGCGCGGCCGAAGGCACCTGCGTAATACCTGTCTGAGAAAAACACAGCAGCCCACATTCCAGACTAACTGTTAGTCGTTTGTCAAAGAGAGAAAGGGGGGCTTGCCTTTGCGACCAGGATATCCGTGTCCCAACAGTGAGATTAATTATGTATATTTCTTTATGGTTACATGAAGTTGTTTGCATTGGATTGTTGGTTGGTAAAAGTCATAGTGCCATCGGATAGTTGGACGGCAAAACTGGTAATAGGTTTCTGAACATCACTCGACATTTCTCCACTTCACGTCAGACTCTACTGGCATAGCTTTATACCAATGTCACTCACACCAACTTATGTGAGTGGTTGTCATAGGTCTATAGAGACTTATGGTATGTCAGTATATATAGCGGCTTTTACCAACTCCACTGTAGTCATGGATGATGGGTTATGGTGTACTGCACCTCAACACCTTCCACCCAAACCTTGCTCCTCTACACAAGCTTTTTTGAAACAAGTGCTTCTATATGCGAGTAGTTTGGTATTGTTCCCACAACCACACCCACAAATTTGCTACTTCATCATGCCCTAAACATCACAGAAAGAAAATTTGATATCGTGTAGCCATCCAAGATCTACTTGATAACATATATCTAGCCTCCATTGCATATAGGATATGTATAAATTACTGCTCTGCAGACTCAGCTAAATGCCAGTGTTTGTGAAATATACTAAGGACAAGAATATGTCCACAAGATCAAAGAATGAGTTAGGTATTGTCTACAACAGATGCCATATAATTCATCGATACCATCTAGATTCATGCAGATGTCCTTGTGGTCATCCCTTCTTCATCTCATCTACCAACTTCATCGCCCTTCCTAGAGCCTTTTCCTTGCCACGTTTACTCCTAGATATGTACCACATGCACACTCTTTGTGAAAAAAGAGCTAACTAATGGATGGGTGACAATGAGTTTGCTAGCATTTTCTTTAAATGTTTATAAGGAGTTCCAATAAGACCTGTCAAAATAAATACCACTAGGGAGCCTTGGCCACTCTAAGGTAGATCTATATAATCAACTCAACGTATTGTGCTCAGAAATTTAATAAATCTTTCTTTATCAAAAAATACAACTTCAATGGCGTTGGCTAAAGGGTTCTTCATCATGCATCAAGTAGCAATTCTTCTGATGATGACGATAAGCCAAACGATGTAATTCCTATGCTTAAAGCTATCTCTGCCTGTATTCTAAGTTTGTTGGTTGTGTAAGTGCAATCAAGCCCTAATGTGGGTTTTGGCGTTGATGACCACCTAAGCATCGGGGGTAACAAATATGGTCTTGTTATTGTTGATGATTATTCCTGTTTCACTTGGGTATTTTTCTTGTTTGACAAGTGTCAAGTTAGAGACAAAGTGAAAGACATTTGTTAGAAGAGCTCAAAAGGAGTTCGGTCTCCCAATCAAGAAAGTGAGAAGTGACCAATGGGACCGAATTTAAGAACACCCAAGTGGAAGAGTTTCTTGATGAAGAGGGCATCAAGCATGAGTTCTCAACTCCATACACCCCTCAACAAAATGGTGTAGTTGAGAGAAAGAACCGTACTCCCATTGACATGGCAAGAACGATGCTAGATGAGTACAAGACGCCGGACATCTTTTGGTGTGACCCGTCAACACCGTTTGCCATGCCATCAACCGTCTCTACCTACACAAGAAGTTGAAGAAAACTTCATATGAGCTTCTAACCGGTAACAAACCAAAGGGTGTCTTACTTTAGAGTGTTTGGGTGCAAAGTGTTTTATACTTAATAAGAAACCCAAAACCTCTAAGTTTGCACCTAAAGTTGATGAAGGTTTTCTTCTTGGTTATGGATCAAATGAGCATGCCTATCGTGTTTTCAACAAAAACTCCAGTCGAGTTGAAATATTGGTAGATGTAACATTTGATGAATCTAATGGCTCTCAAGTAGAGCAAGTTAATTCAAGTGTTGTAGGAAAGGAGGATCCACCTTGTGAGGCAATCAAGCAAATGGCTATTGGCGATATTAGACCACAAGAAGATCAGGCCACTGAACTGGATGTTCCTCAAGCTACTGCTGCACCAATTTCCAGTGACGTATTCAATGCATAACAGCAGCAAACCCCTGCTGCAAATCTGTAGAGTGGCAGTGCCGCGCCTAGGAGCGGTAGTGCCGCACTGCTTGTTTCAGCAGCAGCTGATTCCACTCTAGTTCAAGGACAGAACCTACAGCCCATATTTGAACAAGAAGAATATGAAGGTCCAGAAGATGAACAAGAAGTTGTTGAGCATCCAAGGCTAAGGCAAATCATACAACGGGATCATCCCATTGATAATATCCTTAGGAGTCTTCGAAAGAGGGTAACAACTCATTCACATTTAGCAAATTTTTGCCAATTTTACTCGTTTGTCTCCTCTTTGGAACCTCTCAAGGTAGAACAAGCACTTGGAGATCTGGATTGGGTCATGGCTATGCAAGAAGAGCTCAACAACTTTGAGAGAAATCAAGTGTGGACCTTGGTGGAAAGGCCTAATACCAATGTCATTGGCACCAAGTGGGTCTTTCGCAACAAGCAAGATGAGAATGGCGTGGTGACAAGGAACAAGGCAAGATTGGTTGCTCAAGGCTTCACTCAAGTAGAGGGCTTGGACTTTGAAGAAACATATGCACCGGTGGCAAGGCTTGAAGCAATCCGAATGCTTCTAGCCTGTGCCGCTCATCACAACTTCAAGCTATATCAAATAGACATGAAGAGTGCATTCCTCAACGGCCCCATTCAAGAGCTTGTCTATGTTGGGCAACCACCGGGCTTTGAAGATCCCAAGTTCCCCAACCATGTCTTCAAACTCCAAAAGGCGCTCTATGGGCTTAAGCCATGGATACCAAGTGCTCAACATCTACTCAACACATCCTCTTTTGCTCAGCCTTGATAGCCATGTTTTCCAATCCTCACCTTTTGCTGTCCACGCAGGTGCGGCAGTGCCGCACCCATACAGCGGCAGTGCCGCGGGTCAAGTGCGGCACTGCCGCACTTAACCGACCGTTGGGCCCAAGGGGTATAAATATCACTTTGCCTGGCTCCCAACGGCTCTCTCTTCTTCCCCAACCGTTCTGCTCGACTCAGAACAGAAAGTGCCCATCTCCTCTCTCCTCCATTGGTGCTCTTCAAGCTCTCAAGCTTCCCTTTGATATTTCCCATCAATCCTTGAGAGAAAAGTGCCCCAAACTCGATTAGAGAGCAGATCCACTGATCCCCAAAGCCTAAGACCACATGGTTCGCGTATTGGCCGGCGGTTTGTGTTCATTACTCTTGGAGCCTTGCTCCTAGCCGGCTAGAGCATCGCCCTTGAGCTTGCCAACTTGTGTGGCAGCCTAGGGAGGTTTGTAACCATCTCTTGCAGCTAAGAAATCACCCCTCATCTCAAGAGTTGAGTCTCTTGACTTGAGAACGAGGTAGGGGTGCGAAGCCCTAAGCCTTGGTGGCTAACCTCAACAACGTGGACGTAGGCAAGCCTTAGTGGTGAGCTGAACCACGGGTTAAATCATCGTGTCACCTTGTGCTTGATTTACTTTACTTGCAATTCATATTGTGTTGAGGTGATTTCTAGGGTTTGAGGCTGATCTACTTATCCTTTCCCAATCTACTCGATTCTGCTGTTGATCTATGATCTATACCCCTGCAGGAAGCTAAGAATTTTACCCGATCTAAATTTCGTTGGATAGTTTTTGAACTGTGAGTTGATCTTGTCTGCAGGTGCGGCAATGCCACAATGTGGCAGTGCCACTGTCCTAGAGCGGCAGTGCCACTGTGGAATTTGACGTCTGCTTTAATTGAGTTTTTACAAGCCTATTCACCCCCCTCTAGGCCTCCAGAGATCCTACAAGTGATATCGGAGCGAGGTTGCTTCGCATACGCTTCACTGCGTGAAGTATGGAGCCCGGAGGAGGATCCAGTGATGTGCAACACGTCGATCCAAAAGACGTGGAGCTACACGACATTGACAGCAGCGAGCTTTCCGTGTTGACGGCAAGCAATGGGACTCTTCCCTTGAACCCTCTCACAGATGTTGAGAGGGAAACCAAAGAGAAGAGAAGGGCCAACAAGAAGAAAATAAGAGAAGCAAGAGAAGCAAAGAAGGAGCAGCAAAGGTTAGAAGAGAAGAGGGCAAGAAAAGAAGCTAGAAGAATCAAAAGAGAAGAAAGAAGGAAGAGAAGAGAAGAAAGGAAGAAGAAAGTGGAAAAAGCCAAAGCACTCAAGGCATCATCAAGTGAACTATCAAGTAGTTCCGAAGATGGTGATGATGATGAGTCCTATCATGTGTCCAAGGGTGACAAGAGGAAGAGCAAGGATAAGGGCAGTAGTAGTAACAAGAAGAAATATGCCGCCGTATCCTTCAATTACTCTTATTTGACTAACCGTGATCGCAAGTCTTTCATCAATGTACCCGCGGGCAAGTTACCTCATTTCGATAGGACTAACTTTGCCAAGTGGAAGCACTTGATGAGGGCTTATCTTATAGGTCTTCACCCCGCCATTTGGGAGGTTGTGTGCAATGGATTTGAGCCACCGATAGACCCCGAAGATCCAACCGAGGAAGTGATGTTGGCTGTCCACCTCAATGGTCAAGCCACAAGTGTGCACCCCCCCCCCCCTCTAGGCCTCCAGAGATCCTACAGGTTGCAATTCTGGAAACCTTGCCGGTTGAAATGGAAGCTTGTATGGGGTTGATGGCGTGTTTACATGAGATATTGAACCGGCTTGTAGACTAGCCATCACAGATATATACTATCCACGTTGGTCCTTGATGAGGCCTAATAACATGTACTCCCTCCATTCCAAATTATATGATGTTTTGGCTTTTTCAGATACATAGTTTTTGCTATGCACTTAAATATACACAATGTCTAGATAAATAGTAAAAATAATGTATCTAGAAAAGTCAAAATGTCTTATAATTTGGAACAGAAGTGGTATTAGTTAATTAAGTATATGATTTCTTGTACATATCAGGATCCAAAATGCATAATGGGTATCTGCGTGTTGGCCCTTCTCGCCCTCAGCACGAAACCCTAACCAAGCACACAGTGCTAGCACAATGCCATGTGGCATTCCATCCATGTATGTTTGGACATCGTGGAGATGTTGCTGCTACCATTCCACTGCACCATTCATTAGTGGCAAACACGAGGCCATGATGTGGGGCAGTCGTCTACTTCCTCGTTGGGCCAGGTTGCTCCAACTCTTCTTTCGTTGTGCTACATGTTTATTGCTTACGATTTGCGATGTCCTATTCACATGATCTACTGGTTGAACGTGGTAGAAATTTTATTTTATGCTAGTACGTAGCTTACCCGTTCCTTATAGCCCACCACACAACACATCACATGAATTGTGTTTGTTACAGTGTTCTTAATTTATGTCAAGAAGGTAGGCAATACCAAACTCTTGCATCCTTGATTGCCAAATAAAAAACTTCAGCGACTCCTGAAATTAACATGTATGTTATAAACTTTACAAAATATAGTTTAATATTTGTTGTTCCTGAAAAATGAAAATCTTGTGAGAGATTTAATTTCCATTTGTTAGAGGACACGTAGTTGACAACTAGAATATAATCTTTGTAGAATTTGAGAGGTGCACGAAACACTTTCTTCAACTCGGACCGAAAGTCCGTAAAAGGAAAAGAAAATAAGAGATGCCCTTGATATATCCATTGTCGTCAAACAACTCGACCAGTTTTGGCCGCAACATGCATGTATATATATAGGATCTCGTCATCAAACAACTAGGGTTTGGCAGACTGCGCCATGCCTCTCTAGCTCTGGTGACTTGTCAATGCAAACACTGCTGTTGCTCTCGTCCCATGCACCCTAGCTGACGCTGTGCAGAGAGAGGCAGAGCAGCATGCATGCGTTTGTGTTTCGCTCCTGATAATGATGGTACTATTACAGCATGCTGTTTCAGGCTGGTAAGGCTTTAAAGTACATAGAGCCTAGAGGAGCAGATGCTGGCAGACAAATTCATGCATAGAGATAGTAGACGGCTCGAGGCATGCAGTGCAGTGCAGGCAGACGAATCTGCTGGAGTAGACG
The DNA here is from genome assembly GCA_030439765.1 of Tripidium arundinaceum. NCBI lineage: Eukaryota > Viridiplantae > Streptophyta > Magnoliopsida > Poales > Poaceae > Tripidium > Tripidium arundinaceum. The sequence continues at coordinate 13,554 of JAHUYU010001442.1, forward strand.
GCTAGCATGCGTGATCGATCAGAAATGCATGCATGCATGCGCACCTATGCAACGCAAGGCCTCAATCAATACGAGGTTCTGCTGGATCACCCTCTTATGATTTTGAATTAATTAATTGTGATTGCTTTGCATCAATAGCTCATGAGTTGCTTCACAAGTCACGAGAATGCAGGTTTTGCTTCGCAATGTGGAGGCAACGTATGTCAGCCTTGCCCTTCGCCCTTGCAACGTGTGGATGAGCGTGAGGGCTTGAGTTACTGGCTCTCTTGCTTTTCAATTCTGCAACTGCAAAGAATTGGTCAATATTTTTTTTAAAAAAAAATCAACTCTTCGTCTCACCCTAAAGTATTGATAAATATCCATATAGCGTCTAAATTGTTCCTTTAGGTTACTATTCAGCGACGGCATAAAGAAAGTGTTATATTTGATAGACAAGATCTTAGTTGGTTAAGCTATACTTCCTCCATCACAAAAGAATGACATTTACATGAAATATGTGTACGTTTTGATATGTGCAAAGTAGGTCGTGTTTGTAAGTGACGACCCTAGCTCACGGGCCTCTTAGGACTCATTAGTAACAAATAGTTGCAATAATTATTTTGTTCTAGTCTTGGCGTGAAACCATTCTCTCTATAATCTCTCAACATTTATCTTCCAATGATCCAAATTAGAAGTTCCATAATTATCACTGTGACCAACTTTTGAAGCAATATTGGACCAAGTAAACACTTAAATATTATACTGGATGGAGCTCCCGGGTGTCCCCTCCGGGAGGCTCAGCCAACCCACCCCTGCTACCAGTGGCAGAGCTTGAACACTTTTACAGAGGGAGCCAAATCAAATGTGGTCAACAACAATAGGGGCCATGTTAATATTTTCATGTCAACTGAATGGTAGAATTAAGTATTTACTTAAAAGATTGTTTGTATAGGGGGGGCATGGCCCACTTTGGCCCTAAGGAAGCCCCGCCCCTGCCTGCCACCCCTAGCGCTAGCATCCACCCTGGCTCCGGCGGCCAAAGCCAAAGCTAGCAAACCTAGACAACCTCTACCACCCTCCCACCCACCGAGTGCCACCCTCATCCTTGACATCTCGCCGCAGCGGCCATGCTTTGCTCCGCGCCACCGGGAAGAACCATAGCATTGCTGAACACCTTTGCAACCAAAACTAGGTGAATCCTTCCAAGAACTCCTCCTTCTGGACTTCTACACAACTGCTTCCCCTTCCTTCCTTGGTGTTCCACATCCTGAGCCAGGCATATTGTGGATTACTCCTGCGCATCTCGTCCCCCTATTAGAGGTTCAAGTCTCTAACATCCTCTCGTTCCATTTCACTACTCCCCGATCATCCACAAAGTGAAGCAGGTACAACGCTTCCTCTACTGGGTCTAGGTTGCCAGTCCGTCAGTTGCCCACTTCTTGGAGACCCGCCAATGCATCGGCATTGGCAAGCTCGAGCTTTTGTGCTCCATGCGTTCATGGAGGAAGCTGAGCGCGCGGCTGAAAGTTTGAATTCCTCTATTGCTTTAACTCCTCACCTAACTACTGACCGGCCAACTGCCCTCTCAATGTTGTGTGTGCCTGTCCACTCAACACGGACATGCCTCCCTGTCCACAGACAACCCGCCACTCGCTCAGAAGATCACCATATCTGCTTGACATGAATAAACCAAAATCTCCCCCTCTGCTTCCTACTCCGCCCATCGACACATTGGTTGTTCTATGCCCTAGCGACACGATAGGCTCTAACTCCTCCCCCTCGAGCCAAACACCGCTGTTACTTCATCCACTAAATTGTTCCTGGCTGCGGATTTATCTCCCCAGCTTCATTGCTCACTTGTCATCACCCTCCTCCCTTTCGCCCTTCACTTGTGGCTTGCTTCCGCTGCCTTGCCTCGAACCATCTCGTGTCCACAAGTAGGGACATGATCTACTACCACAGGTGTGGGTCTTCTGGCCACAAGGAGCGTTCTTGCAAGTGAACTCCTCGTCGATCCATGCCTTGGTTGCACCACCCCACTATGCCTATTCCAGCTTCGCGTCTCCCTACCCATGCCGTCCCTTTCGCTCCCTATGACCGGACTCGGTCACCCATCTTCCTCAACACCGCCACCATCCCCCATCATTGCCCCACAAGGGCTTCCAATAAACCTTATCGCCTCCTCCAGCTAAAACCCTTCGGACTTCCAGGCCTCGACCACTCCTTCAGCAGCCATCCGGCTGCCTGTCCCTCCATTGCCTACCCCACTCTCCACGCTCGTTCTCGACTAGCAACCTTCCCTCGCTCCTTGAAATCCACAGCACCACCTCTCTGCGCTCCCCTACCTTGTTCGCCCCCTTCGCCGATAGCGCTCACCTCCATCCACTGCATCCCCCTCCTCGTCCTCCCCCACCTCCCCTCCACCCCCTACCCTTCATGAATATGATGGTGGTTTTCTCGAGCCGGCCCTCCCTTCTCCACGGGCAGGATCAGAGGAAGTTGACTCCTATGGATCGCCCTTCCGCTCGACCTCTCCTGCTGGTTCCGAGCGGGACAATGGTGGTGTCCTTTGGATGCAAGAAGGATATATGGAGCAGGCCAGAAGAGTCGCCTATGCCTTCATCAATGATAACGGTCCCACTGCATGTCCTACCCCCTTCATCCGGCCGACGATCTTTTCCATTGCTAATGGGGTGAATTTCTGCATGTATCCTGCTTCCCGCAGCTCTATGCTCCTCCGTTTTGACTCTCGGACCGAGTGTGACTTCGTGGTCGACATGAGTCGATCATCCATGATGGTGGGAATGTCTCCCTAGAGCCCTCAGAGGAAACTTCCAACCACTTCATGATCTTGAGCCTTCACTAGTGGCGCTCGCTATGACAAGCTTCCCCGACGAGCACTGGACTCCATCTAGAATCCTAGCTGCTTTCCGCAAGCTCGGTGTCAAACCCCTCATTTTGAGAGTCCTTTGGTGCATTTGTACTTGTGCCAGGATCACGCACAAGTACAGAAAACAATAGAAATGGCACACATATGTTTGATAAAATATCGAGCTTTTATTGATATCTAAAAGTAAGGTCTTACAACAGTGGCCCGATGGGCATAGGCACAAACATTACATCACTAGCAGGGTTCTAATGCTGTGAGACGGCATTTTATTACAGCGGGGTGGTAGCTACTACAGCGATATTCTATAGCAGAGTGACACCCTAATCCACAATCATGCTTGAGCGCGGTCGAATCCCTAGGCACTAAGACTTCTTCATACGATCCGTAATCCTCGCATGATTCCTAGTCCTTGTGGTATGGCTCTTCGCCGACGTTGCAATCTTCCTCAGCATCAAAATCTTTGAGTCAACAATGGGTGAGTACAAACGTACTCAACAAGCCCTAACCATAGGGTTAGGTGGAGTGGATGGTGGAGGCTTGGTTGTGTGGTGGATGGTGGATGATGGTGAAGGCGAAAATAGTGGGGTGGCATGGTTCGGTGAATATAGGGTTGGTGTTAAGATTCATTTAATCACATTAGCATAGTTTTGTTAATCGTAAAAGTAAATCTAATCAGAGGGATCTGATCCCAGCGGCTGCCCATTCCAAGGATGTGGCTATTCGAATAGATTCAATACGCTCTGCAGAGGGTGTACACTTTTCCCCATATGATAGGCACAGTCCCCTCCATGATCAGTGGACGGAATAGGCCTAACGAGACCCCGTACCCGAAAGTACACGACCTTAGATGTCCATATAACTCTACCATAGCTTCTCAGGGGTTGGAAAATACATAAAGCTTGGGATGATCACACAGCATCCAATTCAATAATCCGGATGATACCACATCATCTAGTCAATAATAAGTAAGGGCTCGAACACCGCCAAATCAAGGGCTTTACATGGAAGATCACTTAGCATCCATGCCAACTGGACCACGGAAGATCACTTAGCATTCATGTCTTCTCCTGATATTCCGCTGCCAACACCGGCCTCCTAGTAGAAATTATACTTCTATCTAACGGGGTGTGAGATCAAGTCTACCCATATAGACATGTGGCTGCATGAATATCTGACTAGGCGAGATGGCCTATGAACTAGTCCTTATGTGACCGAGGAGAGTTTCTCCCAACAGGAACCCTCACTAGGCGATCCTGCCAAGGTAACTTATACCACATAAGTTACCCCCTCACTCGCCCCCCGTCGATAAGTTTAGGTTTACCATATCCATGTTATCACAATTATTATCCTCAGGTTCATTCAAATTGTAGAGCTCATGGGTTACCATATATTAGGCTTCATCATGTCATCAAGGTTTACTTCATATTAATCGAGCTCATAATTCATATATTCACAAGGATAAGAAATATTGATTGAGTTTATTAATTAAATGGATGGAGATGGGAAGCGGAGGGTTTATGGTGGTGGTGGCAAGATGTGATGGTGGTGGTAGGGGTAGCTAGGACTTGCCTTCGTTGTTGTCTCCTTCCGGATCGTCTACGTAGTCTGGATCTTCGTTTTCTAGGTTTTCACCATCTTCTGTCGATTGGCGTTTAATAAATAATTAGCGCTAAATACAAACATGAAACAAGCAACACAATACAAGCATAGAACAATATGGTGGTACCAGATGGAATAAATAGTGCTTGATTTTAGAAGAATTTTAGGAGTGGTTTCATGAAAACGGAGTTAGGACGAAAAAGATATTGATTTTAGAAGTTTAATATATAGTTTGCACTTATAAATACCAACAGTGACACCATTGCCATCACCGTTTTGTCCCCATCAGTCTCTCTTGTCTCTTCCTTCTCTCTCTGACACGCGGGCCCACGGCCCCAACGCCGTCGCCCAGGGATGGTCATAGTGACCAGGTGGGCCCACGTGTTAGTGACATTAGCCGCTGACCCACTGGCCCACATGTCACACACACACCACACACACAACACAGCACTTAGGAAATTGCTAAGGGTACCCGGTTAGTGTACACAGGAGGTTATAAATCCATTTCCAAGATTAGAAAAATTCCTAGAAAATTTGTAAATAAACTACATGCACCCAAGAACCTACCATGATATTTTCACCTATTTTCCCTACACCAAAATATTACCAAAATTCTATTTAAATCTCAAACTATATATTAAACTTCTAAAATCAATATCTTTTCTAGTCCTAACCTCCGTTTTCATGAAACCACTCGCTAAAATTCTTCTAAAATCAAGCACTAATACAATCATCTGGTACCACATATTGTTCTAAGCTTGAATTGTGTTGCTTGTTTCATGTTGTATTTAGCGCTAATTATTTATTAACGCCAATCGACAGAAGATGGTGAAACTAGAAAAAGATATTGATTTTAGAAGTTTAATATATAGTTTGAGATTTAAATAGAATTTTGGTAATATTTTGGTGTAGGGAAAATAGGTGAAAATATCATGGGTAGGTTCTTGGGTGCATGTAGTTTATTTACAAATTTTCTAGGAATTTTTCTAATCTTGGAAATGGGATTTATAACCTCCTGTGTACACTAACCGGGTACCCTTAGCAATTTCCTAAGTGCTGTGTTGTGTGTGTGGTGTGTGTGTGACATGTGGGCCAGTGGGTCAGCGGCTAATGTCACTAACACGTGGGCCCACCTGGTCACTATGACCATCCCTGGGCGACGGCGTTGGGGCCGTGGGCCCGCGTGTCAGAGAGAGAAGGAAGAGACAAGAGAGACTGATGGGGACAAAACGGTGATGGCAATGGTGTCACTGTTGGTATTTATAAGTGCAAACTATATATTAAACTTCTAAAATCAATATCTTTTTCGTCCTAACTCCGTTTTCATGAAACCACTCCTAAAATTCTTCTAAAATCAAGCACTATTTATTCCATCTGGTACCACCATATTGTTCTATGCTTGTATTGTGTTGCTTGTTTCATGTTTGTATTTAGCGCTAATTATTTATTAAACGCCAATCGACAGAAGATGGTGAAAACCTAGAAAACGAAGATCCAGACTACGTAGACGATCCGGAAGGAGACAACAACGAAGGCAAGTCCTAGCTACCCCTACCACCACCATCACATCTTGCCACCACCACCATAAACCCTCCGCTTCCCATCTCCATCCATTTAATTAATAAACTCAATCAATATTTCTTATCCTTGTGAATATATGAATTATGAGCTCGATTAATATGAAGTAAACCTTGATGACATGATGAAGCCTAATATATGGTAACCATGAGCTCTACAATTTGAATGAACCTGAGGATAATAATTGTGATAACATGGATATGGTAAACCTAAACTTATCGACGGGGGGCGAGTGAGGGGTAACTTATGTGGTATAAGTTACCTTGGCAGGATCGCCTAGTGAGGGTTCCTGTTGGGAGAAACTCTCCTCGGTCACATAAGGACTAGTTCATAGGCCATCTCGCCTAGTCAGATATTCATGCAGCCACATGTCTATATGGGTAGACTTGATCTCACACCCCGTTAGATAGAAGTATAATTTCTACTAGGAGGCCGGTGTTGGCAGCGGAATATCAGGAGAAGACATGAATGCTAAGTGATCTTCCGTGGTCCAGTTGGCATGGATGCTAAGTGATCTTCCATGTAAAGCCTTGATTTGGCGGTGTTCGAGCCCTTACTTATTATTGACTAGATGATGTGGTATCATCCGGATTATTGAATTGGATGCTGTGTGATCATCCCAAGCTTTATGTATTTTCCAACCCCTGAGAAGCTATGGTAGAGTTATATGGACATCTAAGGTCGTGTACTTTCGGGTACGGGGTCTCGTTAGGCCTATTCCGTCCACTGATCATGGAGGGGACTGTGCCTATCATATGGGGAAAAGTGTACACCCTCTGCAGAGCGTATTGAATCTATTCGAATAGCCACATCCTTGGAATGGGCAGCCGCTGGGATCAGATCCCTCTGATTAGATTTACTTTTACGATTAACAAAACTATGCTAATGTGATTAAATGAATCTTAACACCAACCCTATATTCACCGAACCATGCCACCCCACTATTTTCGCCTTCACCATCATCCACCATCCACCACACAACCAAGCCTCCACCATCCACTCCACCTAACCCTATGGTTAGGGCTTGTTGAGTACGTTTGTACTCACCCATTGTTGACTCAAAGATTTTGATGCTGAGGAAGATTGCAACGTCGGCGAAGAGCCATACCACAAGGACTAGGAATCATGCGAGGATTACGGATCGTATGAAGAAGTCTTAGTGCCTAGGGATTCGACCGCGCTCAAGCATGATTGTGGATTAGGGTGTCACTCTGCTATAGAATATCGCTGTAGTAGCTACCACCCCGCTGTAATAAAATGCCGTCTCACAGCATTAGAACCCTGCTAGTGATGTAATGTTTGTGCCTATGCCCATCGGGCCACTGTTGTAAGACCTTACTTTTAGATATCAATAAAAGCTCGATATTTTATCAAACATATGTGTGCCATTTCTATTGTTTTCTGTACTTGTGCGTGATCCTGGCACAAGTACAAATGCACCAAAGGACTCTCAAAATGAGGGGTTTGACACCGAGCTTGCGGAAAGCAGCTAGGATTCTAGATGGAGTCCAGTGCTCGTCGGGGAAGCTTGTCATAGCGAGCGCCACTAGTGAAGGCTCAAGATCATGAAGTGGTTGGAAGTTTCCTCTGAGGGCTCTAGGGAGACATTCCCACCATCATGGATGATCGGACTCATGTCGACCACGAAGTCACACTCGGTCCGAGAGTCAAAACGGAGGAGCATAGAGCTGCGGGAAGCAGGATACATGCAGAAATTCACCCCATTAGCAATGGAAAAGATCGTCGGCCGGATGAAGGGGGTAGGACATGCAGTGGGACCGTTATCATTGATGAAGGCATAGGCGACTCTTCTGGCCTGCTCCATATATCCTTCTTGCATCCAAAGGACACCACCATTGTCCCGCTCGGAACCAGCAGGAGAGGTCGAGCGGAAGGGCGATCCATAGGAGTCAACTTCCTCTGATCCTGCCCGTGGAGAAGGGAGGGCCGGCTCGAGAAAACCACCATCATATTCATGAAGGGTAGGGGGTGGAGGGGGAGGTGGGGGAGGACGAGGAGGGGGATGCAGTGGATGGAGGTGAGCGGCTATCGGCGAAGGGGGCGAACAAGGTAGGGGAGCGCAGAGAGGTGGTGCTGTGGATTTCAAGGAGCGAGGGAAGGTTGCTAGTCGAGAACGAGCGTGGAGAGTGGGGGTAGGCAATGGAGGGACAGGCAGCCGGATGGCTGCTGAAGGAGTGGTCGAGGCCTGGAAGTCCGAAGGGTTTTAGCTGGAGGAGGCGATAAGGTTTATTGGAAGCCCTTGTGGGGCAATGATGGGGGATGGTGGCGGTGTTGAGGAAGATGGGTGACCGAGTCCGGGTCATAGGGAGCGAAAGGGACGGCATGGGTAGGGAGACGCGAAGCTGGAATAGGCATAGTGGGGTGGTGCAACCAAGGCATGGATCGACGAGGAGTTCACTTGCAAGAACGCTCCTTGTGGCCAGAAGACCCACACCTGTGGTAGTAGATCATGTCCCTACTTGTGGACACGAGATGGTTCGAGGCAAGGCAGCGGAAGCAAGCCACAAGTGAAGGGCGAAAGGGAGGAGGGTGATGACAAGTGAGCAATGAAGCTGGGGGAGATAAATCCGCAGCCAGGAACAATTTAGTGGATGAAGTAACAGCGGTGTTTGGCTCGAGGGGGAGGAGTTAGAGCCTATCGTGTCGCTAGGGCATAGAACAACCAATGTGTCGATGGGCGGAGTAGGAAGCAGAGGGGGAGATTTTGGTTTATTCATGTCAAGCAGATATGGTGATCTTCTGAGCGAGTGGCGGGTTGTCTGTGGACAGGGAGGCATGTCCGTGTTGAGTGGACAGGCACACACAACATTGAGAGGGCAGTTGGCCGGTCAGTAGTTAGGTGAGGAGTTAAAGCAATAGAGGAATTCAAACTTTCAGCCGCGCGCTCAGCTTCCTCCATGAACGCATGGAGCACAAAAGCTCGAGCTTGCCAATGCCGATGCATTGGCGGGTCTCCAAGAAGTGGGCAACTGACGGACTGGCAACCTAGACCCAGTAGAGGAAGCGTTGTACCTGCTTCACTTTGTGGATGATCGGGGGAGTAGTGAAATGGAACGAGAGGATGTTAGAGACTTGAACCTCTAATAGGGGGACGAGATGCGCAGGAGTAATCCACAATATGCCTGGCTCAGGATGTGGAACACCAAGGAAGGAAGGGGAAGCAGTTGTGTAGAAGTCCAGAAGGAGGAGTTCTTGGAAGGATTCACCTAGTTTTGGTTGCAAAGGTGTTCAGCAATGCTATGGTTCTTCCCGGTGGCGCGGAGCAAAGCATGGCCGGCTGCGGCGAGATGTCAAGGATGAGGGTGGCACTCGGTGGGTGGGAGGGTGGTAGAGGTTGTCTAGGTTTGCTAGCTTTGGCTTTGGCCGCCGGAGCCAGGGTGGATGCTAGCGCTAGGGGTGGCAGGCAGGGGCGGGGCTTCCTTAGGGCCAAAGTGGGCCATGCCCCCCCTATACAAACAATCTTTTAAGTAAATACTTAATTCTACCATTCAGTTGACATGAAATATTAACATGGCCCCTATTGTTGTTGACCACATTTGATTTGGCTCCCTCTGTAAAAGTGTTCAAGCTCTGCCACTGGTAGCAGGGGTGGGTTGGCTGAGCTCCCGGAGGGGACACCGGGAGCTCCATCCAGTATAATATTTAAGTGTTTACTTGGTCCAATATTGCTTCAAAAGTTGGTCACAGTGATAATTATGGAACTTCTAATTTGGATCATTGGAAGATAAATGTTTGAGAGATTATAGAGAGAATGGTTTCACGCCAAGACTAGAACAAAATAATTATTGCAACTATTTGTTACTAATGAGTCCTAAGAGGCCGTGAGCTAGGGTCGTCACTTACAAACACGACCTACTTTGCACATATCAAAACGTACACATATTTCATGTAAATGTCATTCTTTTGTGATGGAGGAAGTATAGCTTAACCAACTAAGATCTTGTCTATCAAATATAACACTTTCTTTATGCCGTCGCTGAATAGTAACCTAAAGGAACAATTTAGACGCTATATGGATATTTATCAATACTTTAGGGTGAGACGAAGAGTTGATTTTTTTTTAAAAAAAATATTGACCAATTCTTTGCAGTTGCAGAATTGAAAAGCAAGAGAGCCAGTAACTCAAGCCCTCACGCTCATCCACACGTTGCAAGGGCGAAGGGCAAGGCTGACATACGTTGCCTCACATTGCGAAGCAAAACCTGCATTCTCGTGACTTGTGAAGCAACTCATGAGCTATTGATGCAAAGCAATCACAATTAATTAATTCAAAATCATAAGAGGGTGATCCAGCAGAACTCGTATTGATTGAGGCCTTGCGTTGCATAGGTGCGCATGCATGCATGCATTTCTGATCGATCACGCATGCTAGCCGTCTACTCCAGCAGATTCGTCTGCCTGCACTGCACTGCATGCCTCGAGCCGTCTACTATCTCTATGCATGAATTTGTCTGCCAGCATCTGCTCCTCTAGGCTCTATGTACTTTAAAGCCTTACCAGCCTGAAACAGCATGCTGTAATAGTACCATCATTATCAGGAGCGAAACACAAACGCATGCATGCTGCTCTGCCTCTCTCTGCACAGCGTCAGCTAGGGTGCATGGGACGAGAGCAACAGCAGTGTTTGCATTGACAAGTCACCAGAGCTAGAGAGGCATGGCGCAGTCTGCCAAACCCTAGTTGTTTGATGACGAGATCCTATATATATACATGCATGTTGCGGCCAAAACTGGTCGAGTTGTTTGACGACAATGGATATATCAAGGGCATCTCTTATTTTCTTTTCCTTTTACGGACTTTCGGTCCGAGTTGAAGAAAGTGTTTCGTGCACCTCTCAAATTCTACAAAGATTATATTCTAGTTGTCAACTACGTGTCCTCTAACAAATGGAAATTAAATCTCTCACAAGATTTTCATTTTTCAGGAACAACAAATATTAAACTATATTTTGTAAAGTTTATAACATACATGTTAATTTCAGGAGTCGCTGAAGTTTTTTATTTGGCAATCAAGGATGCAAGAGTTTGGTATTGCCTACCTTCTTGACATAAATTAAGAACACTGTAACAAACACAATTCATGTGATGTGTTGTGTGGTGGGCTATAAGGAACGGGTAAGCTACGTACTAGCATAAAATAAAATTTCTACCACGTTCAACCAGTAGATCATGTGAATAGGACATCGCAAATCGTAAGCAATAAACATGTAGCACAACGAAAGAAGAGTTGAGCACTGGAAC
>JAHUYU010002019.1:0-23444 GCA_030439765.1 Tripidium arundinaceum
ATTGCAATTGGAGGGTCTGTGCTAGGAAACAGGAGGCCACCGGAAAGTTCAAGATCACCAAAATTGTAGGTCCACACACTTGTGCCCAGAAAGATCTAGAAGAGAAGCATCGACAGTTGACCTCTACACTCATTGCCAGAAAGCTATACTCAGCATTGAAGGGTCAGCCCAACTTGAAGGTCAGGACAATTATGGAGATGACTAAGAAAATATTTGGATATGAGATAAGGTATGGAAAAGCTTGGAGGGCAAAGCAACGGGCCTGGAAGATGATATATGGGGACTGGGAGGAGGGGTACGAGCACTTGCTAGCACTGTTCAATGCAATCAAAGCAGTTAACCTAGGCATGCATTACGAGTACATCCCGAAACTGAATGAATGGAAGGACAGAAGGCAGATATTCTTCCGTGCATTATGGTTCTTTCCCTAGTGCGTCGAGGCCTTCAGGCATTGTCGTCCCGTCGTATCCATTGATGGTACTTTTCTTCTTGGCAAGTACATGGGCACACTATTGGTAGCCATTTCCTGTGATGCAGACAACGCATTAGTTCCTTTGGCGTTCGCTTTGGTGGAGAGGGAGAACAAAGACAGCCGGGGATGGTTCTTGCAGCTTGTTCGGATACACGTCATAGGCCCTGACAAGGAGGTTGATAGACATCATGGTATACTCAGTGCCGTACAGGAGCAGATTCTGGGGTATACACCTTTGCACCACCTTGCCGAGAATTTACTCCGAAAGGATGGTACGAAGGACAACTTTCCTCTATTTGAGGAGGTTGCTCGCATGCTTGAGGTGCCGTTCTTCGAAGAGAAGTTGGAGCAGCTAAAAGCGGCAACAAACGCGGAAGGTAGGCAATGGCAGAGAGGATTGCTGAGGGAACCTGAGAAATGGACAAGAGCGTATGACAATGGTGGCTGGAGGTACTAGAGTTTTAGGCTAGCAACATGGCCGAGTCATTTAACAGTGTGCTTAAGGGTATACATGCCATGCCCGTCAATGCTATCATCTCATTCACCTTTTATAGGCTGGTTGCATGGTTTAACGAGAGACACGCACAAGCAATGGCACTATGGACCAAGAATCAGTCATGGGCACCTAAACCTAAACATCATCTTGATAAGGCAAAGGATAGTGCTCGCACATATGATGTCCAATGTTTTGACCACGGCACGGGCAAGTACGAGGTCACGGAAAGGGGTGGTACAACGGCCGATGGTGGGGTCCAGCCGTCAAGGAGTTATATTGTCGTACTGATTAATTTATCATGCACATATGGGAGAACAAGGCGGTACCACTTTCCATGTTCCCACTATATTGCAGCAGCTCAGCATAGCAACTTTGCCTACGAGAGCAAGATACCGCGGGAGTTTAGTGTTGACAGCCTTGTACTTACATGGTCTTCCTGTTTTGAGCCTTACCTAGATGAGGGATAGTGGCCACCGTACACGGGTACGAAATACATTGTGGATCTAGGTTGTCATTGGGACAAACGTGGAACCAGGAAGAGGACGAGACGCAAGACGGCCATGGATCAGGTTTCCGGAAGAACGAGGCGAGGGAGAGCAACCCCCTTTCTTACTGACCCTGAGCAGAACCAATGTGGCAGATGCGGTAGACTTGGCCACAATTCACGTACATGCCATTGGCCCCTTAGTCAGGTGCAAATATTTGTAGATGCATGTTATATTCTACCTAATAGTTACTGCATTCATTAGCTAATTAATTGTTACATTCTAGATGCATGTTATTTTCTTCTTTTGCTATTCATATATTGTTACTAACCACGGTATTATTCTATTTTTTTTAGGATGGAGCCATTCCACCTCCTGGAGCCGTACTACGAGGAGAACCACTGAGGACGACGCATTGCAGAGGGGGAGGTAATGAATGCAGCTGTTTTTATGTGTCTCTATTTGTATTTGTTTTCATGCATTAATAAAAAAGAATTGCAATACTTACAGGAACTGCCCCCTCTTCGTCCTCGAACCCATGACAAATTCCAGGACATGCGGTACGACGATAGGTATACTCCTCTCCTCCAGAGGGCTGGCCTGGATGTCGTATCTTACCAGGTTCGTCATGGGTTGCCCGCCATCAACCCCGCGGCGATCACAGCTTTGGTTGACAGGTACAGTCAGTAACAACTAATGCATTTCCATGTTTATTTTGGGTCGTCGATGAGCACTTCACCATACTACTCGTTTATGTTTCTGTAGAACTCATAATTTCCACCTACCTTGTGGTGAGGTGACTGTTACACTTGAGGATGCGTAGAAGTTCCTTGGTCTCAGTGTTAGAGGGCGTCCAGTTATCGGCCGGTGCAGGTTTGATGGTTGGAGGGCCAGAGTGGAGGCCCTCCTCGGGAGAGAGCTTCCTCCGGAGACACTGGGTACCCGCACCTCAGGAGTACCTATCACCTGGCTGAGGCAGCACTTTGCTCAGTGTCCAGACAATGCAGACGAGCAAACAGTTACCTTCTACTGCAGGGCTTGGATCCTGCACTTGTTTGGGTGCGTTCTCTTCCCTGACGTGGCGGGAGACAGCGCATCATAGATGTACCTCCCTTGCCTCATTGACTGGGACACGGCAGGGGGGGTACAGCTGGGCTTTCGGAGTGTTGGCGTTCCTGTACCACCACCTCTGCGAGGCGTGTCGCCAGACTTCGCAGCACTTGTCGATAGGCGGCTGTGCGTACCTTCTCCAGCTTTGGATGTGGCCTCGTCTACCAGTAGGCCGCCCTACAGTTCTTCCTCCTCGTCCCTGGTTCGAGGTGGGAAACGCTCGACACTGACCAACTGTTACCCACCTTTGGGACCTGGTCAAAGTTCCCTTCGCCAAGACTACGCGCGCCTACGTCGAGTACGCCAACGAGCTGGACACTTACACCCTCGGTGGTGAGTTAATGCATTTTCATATTGTACTTTCTTTTTGTCTTTCATACAATAACTTACAATGAATCGTATGCAGGTAACTTGGGAGCCGTACAACGACATACAGGTGGTGCACCTTGGATTGAGCACCATGTGCAGCGCGAACGAGGACCTATACAGGATGAGGTGCATGTTGATCTGCTCCTACGTTGTTGAGTACCACCTGCCACACAAAGTTGCACGCTAGTTTGGCTTAAGGCAGGAGTGGCCAGTCGAGCCATTCCCGACGTCCGTCGAGTTGCACAAGTAAGTGTCATTGCCTCTATTTTAGTGCAAATATTTTAGTTGCACAAGATGGTCATTGAGGTATTAGTTGAGTATATGATTAAATGATATATTCCTGCCATTTATATGACTAGTTGACCTATTACTGCACTTGTTCATGCTGAGTCCTGCTAACTTTGTTCATGCAAATGTGTGTCACACGACATGAACATTTCAAGATCGATCGTCAGAAGCAGAAGAAGACGGTTGACTTTGAGACGCTGCATCGTGACCACATGGACATGTGGGACCTCCTCCACGAAAACATGTATCAAAACGACCAGCCGCACACCAACTACAACTTCCGCACATACCTATCTTGGTACGTTGGTGCAACACGAACCAAGTTGAAGACGCAGTGGACCCAAGCCGATTACGCTGACATGGAGTCTTCGGATGATGAAGACACGTCATATGACCTTGCGATGCGGGAAGGGACGATTGTGGAGGCTGCACCAATCTTGGACCGAGTGGTAAAATGACCTCTACATACTTTGTTTTATTCACTCACCATAATGACCATAACTGCACCACATATAGCGATATAACATTTGTTGTTGTGTGCAGGGCAACACGCTAAAGCAGTCTGTGCTTGACATCGAACGTTTCCCAAGGACAGGCGTGGACGAGACAACAATGAACAACTTTCTTGGAGTAAGCTATCATGAACACATTCTTAATATCAGTATGTGAACCTTTTTTAGCTCAGTTACTAACCACCTCTTTGCACGACAGAGGCTAGCACGTCGGCTGCGCCGTGCGGCAGGTCGTTGTGGTTGCAGGACTAGCGCGGCAATGGACGTACACGGGCCAGCGACACGACTCTCAGACATCACTGTAGGCCTAGGTACTTCTTCGCACGGAGGTGCAGGTTCCGGAGGCTAGAGCTCGTCTCGCGCGACAGTGGACACTTTTCAGGGCCATGGAGGCGACGACAACGACGAGGAGGACGAGGAGGAGCGTGGTTACGAGGAGATTGGACCGTCTTAGCTCCAGGACGCTCCATCGACTCAGCCTTTGCAGCCTCTAGCACGGAGGCGACGCCGTCCGCCTAGCCCTTACACTCCAGGCACCGACGCTCTTGGAGGCAAGGGCAAGGGTAAGACTAGGAGGTAGTGAGTTGCGAGTAGTAGGTTAGGCCTATGATTCACCCTTAGTTTGGATGTATGCATATTTGGACTGTATGGACTATGCTTCTTTTGCTTTTATGGATATTATGGACTGTTTGGACTATGCATGACATGTTCCGTTGGATGTATGAACTATGGTACTATTCTATGTTGTTCTGATGTCATATTGTAACTGTGGATGCTCCAAAAACAAGGGAAGCTCTAGCGAATTTTTCCCGTGATTCATTCATCATAGTACAATCGTATCAGTAAATTTATTACGTGTGCGGTCAAATCGTGTCGTACACAGGCTTTTCAGATGATTTGATTGCACGTACAATCATATTAATAAATGAATCTAGCCTTTTCAGTGTTTACTCGAATAGGCTTTTCTGTGTGTTTTCAAATAGACTGTTCACAATCCTTTGACATAGGCTTTTCAGTAAAAGAAATTAGCCTAGTGAAAGCATATTAGGCTTTTTAGGAGCATTTATGCCTCACTACCATTGGTCGTGACCATAGCCTCTGCCTATATATACGCGTTGGTGCAGGTATTGCTCCAAACTAGAAAAGGAGTGGCGAGGTTTCGTTAGAGTATATATGTCTGGAGGCTCGTGTAGAGGGAAGGGTTTCGCTGCAGCGAGAGGGAGGGGGGCGAGGAAGGGACCTCCCATTGTGTGGGAGGGTTCTTTTGGTCCTGATTTCTTCGAGGAAGCAGTAGATGAGTTTCCAATTGAGAGCAAAAATGATTTCACCCACGAGGCTCCTCTCAGAGGATGCGATAACCGGAAAGAAGATTGGCCAAAATGCCGCCATGGTGAGGACTACTTAGTGCAGATGTGCACCGAGGAGATGGATGGAGGCCGTCGTTTCTTCAGATGCCCACGAGCATGGGTATTTCTTAATAATATTATTTTTGCAAATATGTTTCTCATATTTAGTAATACTTACATGAGATTTTGGTTACAGTCTTCTGAGGCCGAAGAAAACTGCGGGTTCACTAGGTGGGTCGATCCTGCTCCTATTTATCCGCATCAGTAGTACATCTACTACTTGCAGGGACGTATCTTTGAACTATAAAGGGAAGTTAGCAATGGTAACAAGGACGACGAAGGGGATGGCAACAGCAATGGTGCCGGTTCACAGGAGGCAGTCTGCACTGATCCATATTGCAACTGCCCTTATCACAAGAAGAAGGGGCCTCCGTCGCCACCGCCACCGTCGCCTACAATGGGAGGATACTGTGGAGAAGGTTCAACTCAATTTGCTATGTGGGAACACTACTAGGAGTAACCTATCTTATTCACATGCTACAACCATGTGTTTGTTGTTTGGTTTAATTATCTAAGACATGTTAGATTTAGTCCAAAACCTCTTTACTCTTGTTTGGTACAGGTCCTCACATGCCATTTTATGTGTTATGCGTGTTAAATTATGAACTGCACTACTTCTTTAGCTTGTAATTGCAGTATGTGAACTCGTTTGATTAGCTCCGCAATATTGAAATGCAAATTATGACCACAATGAATGAGACAACAACACATTGAAAAAGTGTAGTACATGGGCACAGTAACAAATACATTAGTAGACTGAAAGATGCAACATATGACAGCACACTGAAAAGTCCAGTACATGACAACACACTGAAAAGTCCAGTACATGACAACATTGTTCATTACTAAACCATACAACTACCAAATCTAACAGACTACTGAGTGCAACGAGGCCACTTTCCCTTCCTCAAAGCATCTGGATTCTCCTCCATTGCTGCTTTCGCACGGCGAACACGCTCAAGCTTCTCCTCCCTCTCCTCCCTACATTGAGCAGCATGCCTCCTTTCCGCCTCTTCTTTGTGCTCCTTTTCTGCTGCCTTCTCTTTGCGTCTCTTCTCCAACAACTCCTTTCGCTCCGCCTCCCACTCCTTCATTTTCCGCAAATGCTCTTTGTCCTTCTCCTTGATCTCAGTGTTGATCCAGTCCTCAAAATCACATAGCGGTGGTGGGTCTTGCAAAACATGCAACTATTACGCACCTAACGAAACAAAAATGGATTCGTAAAACAAAAAAATAGTACACAATATCAATTTCTCACCAACAACCCAATGCGGATCTGACAAGGGGTAGGGTCAAACGCCCAATTGTCACACATCCAATAGCGTTGCTTATACGTTTCCTCCTCATCAGAAATCGCTACCCTGCAAGGATCACCGCAGTAGCACATCGGCATTGGAACACCACTAGGCAGTGGCAAACGGGTGCAGTTCCCACCACCGTCCTATTGAAAAAGTACAACCAAATTCGTTCTAAAAACCGAAAGCAATGAGCTGTACAAATCACTCCTAGAGTTTGCATTTGTTGCACATTGTTATATTAACGGCAAAATAGAACACAATGGACAGAGGTTACCTTAGTTTACTAGATTTACCACGCCTGGCATCATAGGGGAGGGAGGGAATGAGAGGGCCAGCGTACCTACGGTTGCATAATACACATAATACTAATTGCTTTAAACCCTAAGTAATAACGTACATACAGTTGCATAATACACATAATATAGACCAAACAAATACGGAAAAGTGAGGAGGGGAGAGAGGATACCTTGCTCTCGAAGATCAATGGATCAAATCAAAGTTTCCAAGGTCCAATATGTTGATTTGAGAGGTTGGGCGAGTTGGGGAGAGGGACAAACCGAGAGTGGGGAGGAAGAAATGGAACAAAGCTCGGCCAGGAAAAAATGGATGTGGATTTTGAATGCATGCTCGGCGCCACAGTGTGTGGTGCCGAGCTCGCCGCCAAGATCCATGGCGCCGAGCTCGCCGCCACATCAGCAGCCACGCTGTCCCCTACCACGCATCTCGGCGCCATAGACTATGGCGCCGAGAAGTGTTACCTTGGTGCCGTAGTTCATGGCGCCGAGCCGCCGACCCCCAGGGTCCAAAGTCGGGTTTAAGTCGTCCAAGGGTCTAAACGTGAATATTTTTTGAAAAAAAGGGCCAAATTCAAAAAAAAATGGGTCACCCGGGCGGGAGAGCTCCTGCGGACGACATCGGCGAAGGAGGCCTGGGTAGCGATGGGCAGGGAGAAGTCGGATTCCGAGTCGGAGTAGATGGAGTCCTCCGACCAGCGCATGGCCTTCGGGCGGCCTGGAGTACCGCCGGGGAAGAAGGGCTCCGCGAGCGGGGAGAGGCGGGAGGCCGGTGTGGACGGCGCGGGCGGCAACGGCGGCCGCGCGGCCTCCCTACGAGCGGCCGAGGCTTCGGCGTCCGCGCCAGCGCTGTGGCGGCGGCCGGCATCATCGTAGGGGAAGGGGGCCACCGGGCCCTGGATGCCGACCACCGGCAGTGGCGGTGGCGGCGTCGGGCAGGGGCCGGAAGCGGCTCCAGAGCCGGCTCCTGCGGGGCCAGATGGGGAGTGGGAGTGGGAGGTGGGGGGCGCCGGCGTTGAGGTTTTCGTCTTCCCTTGCCACCTTATTAGAAGAGACTTTTTACCAGTGTGCCATTATAAAAGGTAATAATTACCCACAAACCATTAAAAAAGTTGAGTTTTTACAGGTGCCACCGCTCGAAACTCTTTTGCCCTCCACGCCACTTCTGTCAGATTTGGCTTTAACGGTGTTAAACTACGGGTGTGAAAAGTCAAAAATACCCTCAGGTCTGAATATGCAATTAATTTTTTTGAGCATGTTAATGATCTCAAATGAAAAACCCAAAACTAGAAAGTTGTAGATCTCGATGAGATCTACAATATTTATATAAAAATTATCTTCATTTGTGTCGGATATCAATACCGGGGATACCCAATCAAAGGCAGAACTTAAACATCGCCTCGGGCGCATCCGACCCCCGGGAGGGCATCTCCGTCTCGCCCGAGCCCCCGAGGCATCTCCTCGGGCGCATCCGACCCCCGAGAGGGCATCTCCGTCTCACCCGAGCCCCCGAGGCATCGCCTCGGGCGCATCCGACCCCCGGGAGTGCATCTCCGTCTCGCTCGAGCCCCCAAGCATCGCCTCGGGCGCTCGGAGGACTTCCGCCTCGCCCGAGAGACACGGATGGCCCTCGGGCGGGAAAAATGGGGGGCGCCCGGGTCCAACCACGCCGCCTTCGCCCCTAAATGGGACAGACACGGGTCGTCCCCATACGCAGAATATGGGGGCCCCGGTACAATATGATGTGACTCCGGTCATATCCAAGTATAACTCAGTGGCCACGCCTCCACAGCAACAGGGAGAAACGACCACTGTGCCGCCTGCCTCTCTCTCTGTGCGTGGGTTAGGACACGATCTCCGCCCGCCTTCCCACAGTGTAAGAACACTCCAGTCAAGCCTGACAACAGCCTGCAGCACCATTAAATGAGGAGGCAGCAACTAGACGGCCATACCGTCTTTACTGCGAAGGGCGGCCGCCTACCCCGGATAACAAGGAAAAGGACGCAGCTTTAAAGTTTTTACCTATCCCTTGCCGGCTTTTACTGTAATCCATGGCTCTCCTTCAAACTATAAAAGAAAGGGCATGGACCTCGATAGAAAAGGAGGGGAACAACAGAGGCAACTCACACAGCAAACACACATACGAAGTACACCAACTCCACTACATCACCGAAACCTTCGAATACAAGAAACACCAGAGACTTGGGATCCGCTCCCTCTCTCGACCACTTGTAACCCCTACTATAAGCACCCTGGTGCAGAGTAACACGAGCAGCATCATCCACTGGACGTAGGAAAATTTTGCCCGAACCAGTATACATCCTTGTGTCCGCTTTGCGCAGCCATCCGGGCCCAGACGCGCAGAAATAAAATCACTAGCCGGTCCGTCTAGAGCGCCATTCTAGACACCGACAGTTGGCGCGCTCGGACGGCAGGACGGTGCGCATCAGCGCCGCCCTGTCTCCCAAATAGGAACTCGTGCTCGTCGACTTTCTCCGCGCGAACGGCGACATGTTTGCGTGGCGACCCTTGGATATGCCAGGCATTCCGAGGGATGTCGCCGAGCACTCCTTGAACATCCGTGTCGGATTCAAGCCAGTGAAGCAACGACTGCGCCGCTTCGACGAGGAGAAGCGCAGGGCCATCTACGGCGAGATCCACAAGTTTCTGGCGGCCGGATTCATCAAGGAGGTATGTCATCCCGAGTGGTTAGCTAATCCTGTACTTGTAAAAAAGAATAGTGGTAAATGGAGAATGTGTGTCGACTACACCTCTCTCAACAAAGCATGTCCTAAAGACCCTTTCCCTTTACCACACATAGACCAAATAGTTGACTCTACCTCGGGGTACGAAACCCTCTCTTTCCTTGATGCTTATTCCGGCTACCATCAGATCATGATGAAAGAGTCCGACCAGCTTGCCACCTCTTTCATCACCCCATTTGGATCTTACTGCTATACCACCATGCCGTTCGGTCTCAAAAACGCGGGGGCAACATACTAGCGATGTATGCTCGCCGTTTTTGGGGACCTCATCGGGCGGACCGTTGAGGCGTACATTGACGACATTGTGGTAAAATCCGAGCGAGCCGACCGCTTGGTACCCGACCTTGAGTTAGCCTTCGGAAGGCTACGGGCCAAACACATCAAACTCAATCCTGAGAAACGTGTCTTTGGGGTACCGAGGGGCATGCTGCTCGGTTTTATCGTTTCTGAGCGCAGCATCGAAGCCAACCCAGAGAAGATCTCCGCGATCACGAATATGGGTCCGATTCAGAACTTGAAAGGGATGCAGCGAGTCACGGGGTGTCTGGCGGCACTAAGCCGCTTCATCTTACGCCTCGGCGAACGAGCCCTGCCCCTCTACAGGCTTCTGAAGAAGATTGACCACTTTGCGTGGACGACCGAGGCCCAGGGAGCACTTGACAAAATCAAGGTACTCCTGACCAAGGCCCCGATCCTCGTACCCCCGGCGGAAAAGGAGCCACTCCTGCTGTATATCGCAGCCACCACCCAGGTGGTGAGTTCGGCCTTGGTGGTGGAAAGACAGGAGGAGGGCCACTCCCTCAAGGTCCAGCGGCCGGTCTACTTCATCAGCGAAGTCCTGTCCGACACCAAGACGCGCTACCCTCAAATCCAGAAACTCCTATACGCGGTCCTCATCACCCGGAGAAAACCGCGTCACTACTTTGGCTCACACCCCATCACAGTTGTGTCCACTTTCCCCCTCGGGGAAGTGATCCAGAGCCAAGACGCGACGGGGATGATCGCTAAATGGGCGACCGAGCTGATGGGAGAGGGTATCACCTACGCCCCACGAGCGGCCATCAAGTCATAGGTATTGGCGGATTTCGTGGCTGAGTGGACCGAGACCCAGTTGCCGCCGGCCCCGGTGAACCAGGAGTACTGGAACATGTACTTCGATGGATCACTGATGAAAAGCGGGGTGGGAGCAGGACTTGTCTTCGTCTCACCCCTCGGCGTACGGCTGAGGTACATGATCCGCATCCACTTTCCCGTTTCTAACAATGCGGCTGAGTATGAAGCGCTCGTCAACGGGCTGCACATTGCGACCGAGCTCGGAATCCGGCGGCTGGACGTCCGAGGCGACAAGTTCTCAAAATGGATCGAGGCCCGGCCGATCGCACAAATCAAGTCCGAGCAGGCGGTGCTATTTTTCACCGACATCATCCACCGCTTCGGGGTCCCGAACTCCATTATCATCGATAACGGCACACAATTCACTGGCAAGAAATTCCTTGAGTTCTGTGATGATCACCACGTCCGTGTGGACTGGGCAGCCGTGGCGCACCCCCAAATGAACGGGCAGGTCGAACGCGCTAACGGCATGATCTTGCAGGGCCTCAAACCAAGGATCTTCAACCGGCTGAACAAGTTCGGCCGCCGATGGGTTGTGGAACTCCCCGCGATCCTTTGGAGCTTGAGGACAACCCCGAGTAGAGCGACAGGCTTCACGCCCTTCTTCATGGTCTACGGATCCGAGGCCATCCTCCCCACCGACTTAGAATATGGGGCGCCGAGGGTCAGAGCGTATGACGAGCGAGGCAACCAGTCATCGCTTGAAAACGCCGTGGACCAGCTCGAGGAAGCGCGTGACGTCGCCCTGCTTCACTCTGCTAAATATCAGCAAGCTTTACGATGATACCATGGGCGCCGAGTCCAGGGTCGGGCGTTCAGCATCGGGGACTTGGTGCTTCGACTCAAACAAAGCAACAAGGGCCGACACAAGCTGACCCTACCCTGGGAAGGCCCGTTCGTCATCGCGGAAGTCCTCCGACCAGGCACCTACAAGCTGGCCACCTCAGACGGAAGGATCTTCACCAACGCTTGGAACATCGAACAATTACGTCGTTTCTATCCTTAGATTTCTAAGCTATTTATACACGTGTTTTCTTGTTTTGTTTTTTGAAATATAGAAACACTTGCCACCTTCTTCCGACTCTGAGCGGGACCTGACCCTAGCTCGACCTAGCACCGCGTCCCCCTCGGGGGCTGGGAAAGGGGTCAGAGGGGATAACCCCTCGTTATCTAGAAGTTTTTTTCACACCCGGCCCCTTCGAAAACGTTTAAGGAGAACGACCGTTTTTGAGGTACGAGAGCTCCTCGGGCCAGATCGGTCGGACTGCGAGAAACCTACACCTCGGCGGTTATGGTGCCTTTGCTCACCGATCCCGGCCTAAGGAACCGAACTCACGCTTCTAAAAACACCACAGAAACTTAAAACGCAGTACGAGAATTGGGTGGTAAACATAAAAAACTTCACACATTAGAAAATGAACACAAGTCTGTTAGAAAAGCCCCGAGGGCTACGAACTTTGTTCATTATCTTACACAAATTCACCATAAGGGCGCCTCGCCCGACATCTTCTTTTACAGCTCAAACGGAGGAGGGACGATATCATCTTCGAAGAAGGCCGCCAGGGTCGTCGCCGGCGCCAGCACCTCCTCGTCAATCGCGTCGAGCTGCGCCTCGGGGGCATCGACGTAGCCTTCGCTGAGGGCCTCCAGGTCGATCTCCGCATAGTGATACCTGAAGACCCCGAACGCCCGCCGCACCCCGAGGTGCAACGACTCCCGCACGAGGGTCCGAGCTCGCTCGAAGACCCCACTGAGGCGCCCTCTCAGCGAGCTCGGCTCGGGGTCTGCCCGACCGACCCCGAAGGCGTCGCACGCCGACCCCATGGCTCGCCAAAGGGTGGAGTGTTCACGCCGCTCCCCCTCCAAGACCTCCCGCGTCGACGCCAGCTCCGTCTCCGTTCCAGCAAGTCTTTTCTCCAGCCCTGTTCACCACGGAAGGTAAGAAACAGGCCTCGGGAGGGAAGCGTCACGAGGGAAGAATGGACCGTACCTTCTATCCCTTGGCGCATGGCGTTCTCCCGATCGACTCCTTGGCCTACTGCGATCCGAAGCCCTTCGACTTCGGATCTCGTTTTCGTTCCCTCCGCGACAAGCTGGGCAACCATCTGCTCGGCCTCCACCTTCCGAGCCGACTCATTGTCGCGCTCGGAGCGGATCCGATCGACGGTTTCCGCCAACTTGTCACGGTCGGCCTTCAATCGACGGATTTCCTCCTCGTAGTTGCGGGAGCGCTCGAGGACGTCGTTCAGCTTCCTCCCCGCCTCTTCGGCATCCGTGACAGCTTCCCGATGCTGGACACGGAGGCCCGCCAGCTCGTCGCCAAGCACAACCATCCTCTGCCGAGCCTCGGCAAGCCGTTCCTCTGCTACGGTGGCCTTCTGCGCTTCCGTCGCGAGGCGCCCCCACGCCCCTCGCTCACAGCGGAGGAACTCAGACTTTGCCCGGCTGCAGTCGTAAAGTGCCTGCACGCGGAGTTACGTTAAAAACGAGAGCTAAGATGGAGAAGTAAGCGGCAACCAAAAAGTTCAGCACGACTTACCTGGCTGGCCGGAGCCACGTCTTCGTGGAGTGCGGACAGCGCGGCGGTCAGGGACACGGAGAAGTTTTGAAGCCCCGCCTGCACCCGGTTCCAGTGCCCCTGCTCCGCAGCGTCATCCAACACGAAAACAGGGTCTTCGGGATTCTCCCGATCCGCCCAGGTGAGCCATGGGCCGCCCCACTCATTGGGGTTTCTTCCCACTAGCTCGATCGCCCCCGACCCCGCGGCGGGAGCGGGTCGGGTCGCGTCGACTACTCCCGACGCCTCTCCGCCAGGCGTCGGCCTTTCCTCCACCTCTACGATCTCGGCGCCTCCCAACGCCACCTCCTCTGTTCGGGCACCGCCTTCGGCGGCGGCCCCCGGACGGATCAGAAGGATCGGTGGCGCGGTGTCCGTCCCGACGGTAGCATCCACGCTCCCCTCCTTCGCCAGGTCCGACTCCTCTGGAAGCTCCGGCTGAGGCATCCCCGCCGGCGCCGACACTTTCGCCGTCGCCTCCGGGATCTCCACCGAGGATCACCCTCCAACAGACGCCGCGGAGGCAGTCGGCGACGGGACACGGGCAGCCTGCTCCTTTGGTCCCTCCTCGGCGGAGGACCCCTGTGCCTCGCCGGCAGCCCACCCCACCGAGGAGACCGCCGAACCCGGCGTGCCGCCAGACGGCCTGATCCCGCTCCTGCCTCCTGAGCGCCTTCCACGGCGTGAGGGGCAGGGAGGCTGCCCGAACTCCCCTGAGAAACAATAAACTCAGACGAAAACAGCTATCCACAAACAACCGAAACAGAGGACTCTGCCTACCTTTGCGTCATCAGGATGAGGCCTGTTCCCCGCCGCCGTCTCTGCCACGCTAGGCCGAGGAGAAGGCACCGCCGCCACCATCCTCGGGGGCTCCGCCGTCCTCTGGGCCTCCGCCTGTCTCGGGGGCTCGGCGGACCCCGACCGCCCCTCGGGACGCCCCGTTCCCGACTGCCTCGGGGGCTCGGCGGACCCCGACCGCTCCTCGGGACGCCCCACTCCCGGCTGCCTCGGGGTCTCGGCGCCTCCGACTTCCGCCTCCACGGACCCCCCTTGGCCCGTCTCCGCCTGCTCGCAGATTCGCAGCGGAGGCTGCGGCATTCTCGCTCTCGGCGCGGCAGATGGTTCGTCGCTCTCCTCTCCCAGTGAGGTAAGCTAATCGAATGACTCTTCGTTTTCTCCTTCTTCCTCTTCCTCTTCATCGTCGTCATCGCCCTCCTCACTGGACTCTTCCTCCTCCTCCCCGGCATCTCGCTGCCTCCTCCGCCGCTTCGCCCGCTCCTCCGACTTCCTGGCCTTGTCGCCTTTCTTTTTCTTCTTGGCGTCCTTTTTCTTCTTTGCCGCCTCGGCGTGTGCTCGGTTCTTTTCTCGCCGGGCCGCGTCCTCGGGAAGGGGAGGATCGAAGTCAGGAACCAAACAGAGGTTCCCCTGCGATCATCCGAACCCTGAGTCAGATAAACAAAGGAAAAGGAAACAGGGGAGAACAGGGGCTACTCACCATCTCAACGAAGCCGTCGTCAGGCCGCATCGGCGGATGGCCATCCAGATCTATATCAGCAGGGGCGCTCCCAAGCCCGACCTTGATGCACCTCCTGATCTCTTCGCGGCTGAGCGGCACCGCCGAGAGCGCCGTCCCCCCGATAGGCGCGCCTGGCACCATCTCGTCCAGGCGACGCGCCCGCTGCATCAGGGGCAGCACCCTCCGCTCGTGAACGCGGCGATGATGCCGCCCCTGGTAACGCCGTTGTTCACCAGACGCTTGACCGCCTGGAGGAGGGTGTCGATCTTCTTCTTCTCGACGGCGACAGGCCCGTAAATCCAGTGACCCGGCGCCTCCTTGAAGTATCGGCCGGAGAACTCGGGGAGCGGCGCGTCGGCATCACTCCGGAGGTAGAACCACTTCTGGTGCCACCCCTTGTTGGACGACGTCCCCTTCATGGAGACGTAACCATCCATCCGAGCCTGGCGAAGCCTGAGGATGCAGCCTCCGATATACACCGGCACCGTCGACCCCTTCTTCACCGTCTTCCGAAAGACGGTGGCCGAGAAAAAGTACCTCCAGAGGGCGAAGTTGGGCTTGATTCCCAGGAATCCTTCGCACAGGGCCACGAACACCGCTGCCTGGAGGATTGAGTTGGGGTTGAGGTGCTGCAGCTCGATCCCGTAGTAGTGAAGGAGCCCGCGGAAGAACTTGTTTGCCGGCGTCCCGAACCCCCGCTCATGAAAATGAGTGAAGGACACGACATAGCCGGGCGGGGGGGGGGGGGGGGTTGGCCAGTCTTCATTGCCGGGAATCATCCACTCCGGCTGAGCCGCTCCGGCGGTAAGAGGGCGAAGGAGCCCCCTCCCGACAAGCTCCATCGCCTCCTTGTTGGAGAAGGATGAACGCGGCCACGGATCCATCGAGGAAGAACTAGTGACGACGGTGGGATGAATCTCTCTCTTTCTCTCTCTTTTTCTCTTCTGCCTCAGCAAACGGAGAACGCGAGGGCAAGGGAGATAGATGCAGAAAGGCGTACAACGGAAGGAGAAACCACCACATTTAAAGGGAAGGAAAACAATCCAAAATCAAATCTCCTGCATCTATCTCCCTTGCCCTCGCGTTCTCCGTTTGCTGAGGCAGAAGAGAAAAAGAGAGAGAAAGAGAGAGATTCATCCCACCGTCGTCACTAGTTCTTCCTCGATGGATCCGTGGCCGCGTTCATCCTTCTCCAACAAGGAGGCGATGGAGCTTGTCGGGAGGGGGCTCCTTCGCCCTCTTACCGCCGGAGCGGCTCAGCCGGAGTGGATGATTCCCGGCAATGAAGACTGGCCAACCCCCCCCCCCCCCCCGCCCGGCTATGTCGTGTCCTTCACTCATTTTCATGAGCGGGGGTTCGGGACGCCGGCAAACAAGTTCTTCCGCGGGCTCCTTCACTACTACGGGATCGAGCTGCAGCACCTCAACCCCAACTCAATCCTCCAGGCAGCGGTGTTCGTGGCCCTGTGCGAAGGATTCCTGGGAATCAAGCCCAACTTCGCCCTCTGGAGGTACTTTTTCTCGGCCACCGTCTTTCGGAAGACGGTGAAGAAGGGGTCGACGGTGCCGGTGTATATCGGAGGCTGCATCCTCAGGCTTCGCCAGGCTCGGATGGATGGTTACGTCTCCATGAAGGGGACGTCGTCCAACAAGGGGTGGCACCAGAAGTGGTTCTACCTCCGGAGTGATGCCGACGCGCCGCTCCCCGAGTTCTCCGGCCGATACTTCAAGGAGGCGCCGGGTCACTGGATTTACGGGCCTGT
Organism: Tripidium arundinaceum; assembly: GCA_030439765.1. Classification (NCBI taxonomy): domain Eukaryota; kingdom Viridiplantae; phylum Streptophyta; class Magnoliopsida; order Poales; family Poaceae; genus Tripidium; species Tripidium arundinaceum. The sequence goes on from JAHUYU010002019.1 coordinate 16,444, forward strand.
CGCCGTCGAGAAGAAGAAGATCGACACCCTCCTCCAGGCGGTCAAGCGTCTGGTGAACAACGGCGTTACCAGGGGCGGCATCATCGCCGCGTTCACGAGCGGAGGGTGCTGCCCCTGATGCAGCGGGCGCGTCGCCTGGACGAGATGGTGCCAGGCGCGCCTATCGGGGGGACGGCGCTCTCGGCGGTGCCGCTCAGCCGCGAAGAGATCAGGAGGTGCATCAAGGTCGGGCTTGGGAGCGCCCCTGCTGATATAGATCTGGATGGCCATCCGCCGATGCGGCCTGACGACGGCTTCGTTGAGATGGTGAGTAGCCCCTGTTCTCCCCTGTTTCCTTTTCCTTTGTTTATCTGACTCAGGGTTCGGATGATCGCAGGGGAACCTCTGTTTGGTTCCTGACTTCGATCCTCCCCTTCCCGAGGACGCGGCCCGGCGAGAAAAGAACCGAGCACACGCCGAGGCGGCAAAGAAGAAAAAGGACGCCAAGAAGAAAAAGAAAGGCGACAAGGCCAGGAAGTCGGAGGAGCGGGCGAAGCGGCGGAGGAGGCAGCGAGATGCCGGGGAGGAGGAGGAAGAGTCCAGTGAGGAGGGCGATGACGACGATGAAGAGGAAGAGGAAGAAGGAGAAAACGAAGAGTCATTCGATTAGCTTACCTCACTGGGAGAGGAGAGCGACGAACCATCTGCCGCGCCGAGAGCGAGAATGCCGCAGCCTCCGCTGCGAATCTGCGAGCAGGCGGAGACGGGCCAAGGGGGGTCCGTGGAGGCGGAAGTCGGAGGCGCCGAGACCCCGAGGCAGCCGGGAGTGGGGCGTCCCGAGGAGCGGTCGGGGTCCGCCGAGCCCCCGAGGCAGTCGGGAACGGGGCGTCCCGAGGGGCGGTCGGGGTCCGCCGAGCCCCCGAGACAGGCGGAGGCCCAGAGGACGGCGGAGCCCCCGAGGATGGTGGCGGCGGTGCCTTCTCCTCGGCCTAGCGTGGCAGAGACGGCGGCGGGGAACAGGCCTCATCCTGATGACGCAAAGGTAGGCAGAGTCCTCTGTTTCGGTTGTTTGTGGATAGCTGTTTTCGTCTGAGTTTATTGTTTCTCAGGGGAGTTCGGGCAGCCTCCCTGCCCCTCACGCCGTGGAAGGCGCTCAGGAGGCAGGAGCGGGATCAGGCCGTCTGGCGGCACGCCGGGTTCGGCGGTCTCCTCGGTGGGGTGGGCTGCCGGCGAGGCACAGGGGTCCTCCGCCGAGGAGGGACCAAAGGAGCAGGCTGCCCGTGTCCCGTCGCCGACTGCCTCCGCGGCGTCTGTTGGAGGGTGATCCTCGGTGGAGATCCCGGAGGCGACGGCGAAAGTGTCGGCGCCGGCGGGGATGCCTCAGCCGGAGCTTCCAGAGGAGTCGGACCTGGCGAAGGAGGGGAGCGTGGATGCTACCGTCGGGACGGACACCGCGCCACCGATCCTTCTGATCCGTCCGGGGGCCGCCGCCGAAGGCGGTGCCCGAACAGAGGAGGTGGCGTTGGGAGGCGCCGAGATCGTAGAGGTGGAGGAAAGGCCGACGCCTGGCGGAGAGGCGTCGGGAGTAGTCGACGCGACCCGACCCGCTCCCGCCGCGGGGTCGGGGGCGATCGAGCTAGTGGGAAGAAACCCCAATGAGTGGGGCGGCCCATGGCTCACCTGGGCGGATCGGGAGAATCCCGAAGACCCTGTTTTCGTGCTGGATGACGCTGCGGAGCAGGGGCACTGGAACCGGGTGCAGGCGGGGCTTCAAAACTTCTCCGTGTCCCTGACCGCCGCGCTGTCCGCACTCCACGAAGACGTGGCTCCGGCCAGCCAGGTAAGTCGTGCTGAACTTTTTGGTTGCCGCTTACTTCTCCATCTTAGCTCTCGTTTTTAACGTAACTCCGCGTGCAGGCACTTTACGACTGCAGCCGGGCAAAGTCTGAGTTCCTCCGCTGTGAGCGAGGGGCGTGGGGGCGCCTCGCGACGGAAGCGCAGAAGGCCACCGTAGCAGAGGAACGGCTTGCCGAGGCTCGGCAGAGGATGGTTGTGCTTGGCGACGAGCTGGCGGGCCTCCGTGTCCAGCATCGGGAAGCTGTCACGGATGCCGAAGAGGCGGGGAGGAAGCTGAACGACGTCCTCGAGCGCTCCCGCAACTACGAGGAGGAAATCCGTCGATTGAAGGCCGACCGTGACAAGTTGGCGGAAACCGTCGATCGGATCCGCTCCGAGCGCGACAATGAGTCGGCTCGGAAGGTGGAGGCCGAGCAGATGGTTGCCCAGCTTGTCGCGGAGGGAACGAAAACGAGATCCGAAGTCGAAGGGCTTCGGATCGCAGTAGGCCAAGGAGTCGATCGGGAGAACGCCATGCGCCAAGGGATAGAAGGTACGGTCCATTCTTCCCTCGTGACGCTTCCCTCCCGAGGCCTGTTTCTTACCTTCCGTGGTGAACAGGGCTGGAGAAAAGACTTGCTGGAACGGAGACGGAGCTGGCGTCGACGCGGGAGGTCTTGGAGGGGGAGCGGCGTGAACACTCCACCCTTTGGCGAGCCATGGGGTCGGCGTGCGACGCCTTCGGGGTCGGTCGGGCAGACCCCGAGCCGAGCTCGCTGAGAGGGCGCCTCAGTGGGGTCTTCGAGCGAGCTCGGACCCTCGTGCGGGAGTCGTTGCACCTCGGGGTGCGGCGGGCGTTCGGGGTCTTCAGGTATCACTATGCGGAGATCGACCTGGAGGCCCTCAGCGAAGGCTACGTCGATGCCCCCGAGGCGCAGCTCGACGCGATTGACGAGGAGGTGCTGGCGCCGGCGACGACCCTGGCGGCCTTCTTCGAAGATGATATCGTCCCTCCTCCGTTTGAGCTGTAAAAGAAGATGTCGGGCGAGGCGCCCTTATGGTGAATTTGTGTAAGATAATGAACAAAGTTCGTAGCCCTCGGGGCTTTTCTAACAGACTTGTGTTCATTTTCTAATGTGTGAAGTTTTTTATGTTTACCACCCAATTCTCGTACTGCGTTTTAAGTTTCTGTGGTGTTTTTAGAAGCGTGAGTTCGGTTCCTTAGGCCGGGATCGGTGAGCAAAGGCACCATAACCGCCGAGGTGTAGGTTTCTCGCAGTCCGACCGATCTGGCCCGAGGAGCTCTCGTACCTCAAAAACGGTCGTTCTCCTTAAACGTTTTCGAAGGGGCCGGGTGTGAAAAAAACTTCTAGATAACGAGGGGTTATCCCCTCTGACCCCTTTCCCAGCCCCCGAGGGGGACGCGGTGCTAGGTCGAGCTAGGGTCAGGTCCCGCTCAGAGTCGGAAGAAGGTGGTAAACATAAAAAACTTCACACATTAGAAAATGAACACAAGTCTGTTAGAAAAGCCCCGAGGGCTACGAACTTTGTTCATTATCTTACACAAATTCACCATAAGGGCGCCTCGCCCGACATCTTCTTTTACAGCTCAAACGGAGGAGGGACGATATCATCTTCGAAGAAGGCCGCCAGGGTCGTCGCCGGCGCCAGCACCTCCTCGTCAATCGCGTCGAGCTGCGCCTCGGGGGCATCGACGTAGCCTTCGCTGAGGGCCTCCAGGTCGATCTCCGCATAGTGATACCTGAAGACCCCGAACGCCCGCCGCACCCCGAGGTGCAACGACTCCCGCACGAGGGTCCGAGCTCGCTCGAAGACCCCACTGAGGCGCCCTCTCAGCGAGCTCGGCTCGGGGTCTGCCCGACCGACCCCGAAGGCGTCGCACGCCGACCCCATGGCTCGCCAAAGGGTGGAGTGTTCACGCCGCTCCCCCTCCAAGACCTCCCGCGTCGACGCCAGCTCCGTCTCCGTTCCAGCAAGTCTTTTCTCCAGCCCTGTTCACCACGGAAGGTAAGAAACAGGCCTCGGGAGGGAAGCGTCACGAGGGAAGAATGGACCGTACCTTCTATCCCTTGGCGCATGGCGTTCTCCCGATCGACTCCTTGGCCTACTGCGATCCGAAGCCCTTCGACTTCGGATCTCGTTTTCGTTCCCTCCGCGACAAGCTGGGCAACCATCTGCTCGGCCTCCACCTTCCGAGCCGACTCATTGTCGCGCTCGGAGCGGATCCGATCGACGGTTTCCGCCAACTTGTCACGGTCGGCCTTCAATCGACGGATTTCCTCCTCGTAGTTGCGGGAGCGCTCGAGGACGTCGTTCAGCTTCCTCCCCGCCTCTTCGGCATCCGTGACAGCTTCCCGATGCTGGACACGGAGGCCCGCCAGCTCGTCGCCAAGCACAACCATCCTCTGCCGAGCCTCGGCAAGCCGTTCCTCTGCTACGGTGGCCTTCTGCGCTTCCGTCGCGAGGCGCCCCCACGCCCCTCGCTCACAGCGGAGGAACTCAGACTTTGCCCGGCTGCAGTCGTAAAGTGCCTGCACGCGGAGTTACGTTAAAAACGAGAGCTAAGATGGAGAAGTAAGCGGCAACCAAAAAGTTCAGCACGACTTACCTGGCTGGCCGGAGCCACGTCTTCGTGGAGTGCGGACAGCGCGGCGGTCAGGGACACGGAGAAGTTTTGAAGCCCCGCCTGCACCCGGTTCCAGTGCCCCTGCTCCGCAGCGTCATCCAGCACGAAAACAGGGTCTTCGGGATTCTCCCGATCCGCCCAGGTGAGCCATGGGCCGCCCCACTCATTGGGGTTTCTTCCCACTAGCTCGATCGCCCCCGACCCCGCGGCGGGAGCGGGTCGGGTCGCGTCGACTACTCCCGACGCCTCTCCGCCAGGCGTCGGCCTTTCCTCCACCTCTACGATCTCGGCGCCTCCCAACGCCACCTCCTCTGTTCGGGCACCGCCTTCGGCGGCGGCCCCCGGACGGATCAGAAGGATCGGTGGCGCGGTGTCCGTCCCGACGGTAGCATCCACGCTCCCCTCCTTCGCCAGGTCCGACTCCTCTGGAAGCTCCGGCTGAGGCATCCCCGCCGGCGCCGACACTTTCGCCGTCGCCTCCGGGATCTCCACCGAGGATCACCCTCCAACAGACGCCGCGGAGGCAGTCGGCGACGGGACACGGGCAGCCTGCTCCTTTGGTCCCTCCTCGGCGGAGGACCCCTGTGCCTCGCCGGCAGCCCACCCCACCGAGGAGACCGCCGAACCCGGCGTGCCGCCAGACGGCCTGATCCCGCTCCTGCCTCCTGAGCGCCTTCCACGGCGTGAGGGGCAGGGAGGCTGCCCGAACTCCCCTGAGAAACAATAAACTCAGACGAAAACAGCTATCCACAAACAACCGAAACAGAGGACTCTGCCTACCTTTGCGTCATCAGGATGAGGCCTGTTCCCCGCCGCCGTCTCTGCCACGCTAGGCCGAGGAGAAGGCACCGCCGCCACCATCCTCGGGGGCTCCGCCGTCCTCTGGGCCTCCGCCTGTCTCGGGGGCTCGGCGGACCCCGACCGCCCCTCGGGACGCCCCGTTCCCGACTGCCTCGGGGGCTCGGCGGACCCCGACCGCTCCTCGGGACGCCCCACTCCCGGCTGCCTCGGGGTCTCGGCGCCTCCGACTTCCGCCTCCACGGACCCCCCTTGGCCCGTCTCCGCCTGCTCGCAGATTCGCAGCGGAGGCTGCGGCATTCTCGCTCTCGGCGCGGCAGATGGTTCGTCGCTCTCCTCTCCCAGTGAGGTAAGCTAATCGAATGACTCTTCGTTTTCTCCTTCTTCCTCTTCCTCTTCATCGTCGTCATCGCCCTCCTCACTGGACTCTTCCTCCTCCTCCCCGGCATCTCGCTGCCTCCTCCGCCGCTTCGCCCGCTCCTCCGACTTCCTGGCCTTGTCGCCTTTCTTTTTCTTCTTGGCGTCCTTTTTCTTCTTTGCCGCCTCGGCGTGTGCTCGGTTCTTTTCTCGCCGGGCCGCGTCCTCGGGAAGGGGAGGATCGAAGTCAGGAACCAAACAGAGGTTCCCCTGCGATCATCCGAACCCTGAGTCAGATAAACAAAGGAAAAGGAAACAGGGGAGAACAGGGGCTACTCACCATCTCAACGAAGCCGTCGTCAGGCCGCATCGGCGGATGGCCATCCAGATCTATATCAGCAGGGGCGCTCCCAAGCCCGACCTTGATGCACCTCCTGATCTCTTCGCGGCTGAGCGGCACCGCCGAGAGCGCCGTCCCCCCGATAGGCGCGCCTGGCACCATCTCGTCCAGGCGACGCGCCCGCTGCATCAGGGGCAGCACCCTCCGCTCGTGAACGCGGCGATGATGCCGCCCCTGGTAACGCCGTTGTTCACCAGACGCTTGACCGCCTGGAGGAGGGTGTCGATCTTCTTCTTCTCGACGGCGACAGGCCCGTAAATCCAGTGACCCGGCGCCTCCTTGAAGTATCGGCCGGAGAACTCGGGGAGCGGCGCGTCGGCATCACTCCGGAGGTAGAACCACTTCTGGTGCCACCCCTTGTTGGACGACGTCCCCTTCATGGAGACGTAACCATCCATCCGAGCCTGGCGAAGCCTGAGGATGCAGCCTCCGATATACACCGGCACCGTCGACCCCTTCTTCACCGTCTTCCGAAAGACGGTGGCCGAGAAAAAGTACCTCCAGAGGGCGAAGTTGGGCTTGATTCCCAGGAATCCTTCGCACAGGGCCACGAACACCGCTGCCTGGAGGATTGAGTTGGGGTTGAGGTGCTGCAGCTCGATCCCGTAGTAGTGAAGGAGCCCGCGGAAGAACTTGTTTGCCGGCGTCCCGAACCCCCGCTCATGAAAATGAGTGAAGGACACGACATAGCCGGGCGGGGGGGGGGGGGGGTTGGCCAGTCTTCATTGCCGGGAATCATCCACTCCGGCTGAGCCGCTCCGGCGGTAAGAGGGCGAAGGAGCCCCCTCCCGACAAGCTCCATCGCCTCCTTGTTGGAGAAGGATGAACGCGGCCACGGATCCATCGAGGAAGAACTAGTGACGACGGTGGGATGAATCTCTCTCTTTCTCTCTCTTTTTCTCTTCTGCCTCAGCAAACGGAGAACGCGAGGGCAAGGGAGATAGATGCAGGAGATTTGATTTTGGATGTTTTCCTTCCCTTTTT